>JAATOF010002270.1:0-10696 GCA_013170925.1 Podosphaera leucotricha | reverse complement strand
GGAGATATACGACCTGTTTGGATTGTGTATTTAACTTGATTTATTGATATCCCGAGCAGATCTGATATTTCTCGATTAGAGTGTCTTGCTTCATAAAGAGCGAGAACCTAATTAGTTACCAAAATTCGAAGTATGCTGATTTCTATTCTGGGATCAAAGTCTTACCCTAATTCTTTGTTCTCGACTAAGTTGATTTGAGTATCGGATTGGCGTTGTCGTAGCCTGGGAAATATTCATCCTGTAAAGCTGTTTAACTTGTGGAGTTGCTGGAGCGATCTGCTTTGATTCATACTTGAAAATTCAGTGATAATATTTAGCTTAGATGTCAGATAAAAATTTATGGTGTGAAGAACAGGTGATGTTGTAGGACCAAAGCGGGTTCGAAATATGAAGATGTTGTGGGGGATGATTGCAAAACGTTGGGCGAGGAGACACGTTTAACCTGGAGCCACCAAGACTGAGCCCCTACCCATGAAAATTATGTAAAGAAGCATGGATTTACCCCTGAATAGCACCGCCGATTGCAGGAGAAATAATACCCCTGTGGCCCTGTATTTTGCGTCCGAGCGTAAACCATAATAAGGGCTAGGGCTGCATATTAGTGAGATCACCTCAACACTAAGTGGCTCATACCTAACCTCGCTCGATACGACTTCTTATCGTTATCTTGTGCCTACGCAGTCAGAATTTTACAAAAAGTAAGTTAAACCCTTCTCAGAAATGGGGTTTCAAGAATTTTATGATGTTGAACACCCTAAGAAGAATATACTACAAATAGGATACAGGTAGCTTTATTCAGCAGCCCTCGTCGGCTCCTCGGTTTCGTCAGCACCTAATACTAGATCTGCGTGTACGAGTCGAAACTTAAGCCATTGCAGCATTCTTACCAAAGAAAATTTCTGACATATTCTGATTTACCTAAAGACAAGTTGGATACTATTCCCTTGCTGCCAATAAATCCACCGCGATAAGATGTCAAGGCCGGCGCCCAACTCTGACAACTAAACAAATCGATATTACATTAAAATACATTAAAAATTCTCGTGAAAGTTGCCAGATTGGCCACAACGAAGTTGTAAGTGTATCTTTCGCTAGTTTGGTCGTCAGTGCCAGAGTAATTCGTAGAGCTATATTGAATAGGAGATACCTGGCTCTAGCTAAGCTTTCACTTTCTGAGGGAAATCGGCGTGCTCGGAAAGTGTGAGTGAGTCTCAGAGTATCTCCACCAGAAATTTAATCAGTGGAAAGATATTCTTCGGACTGACGAAACCTGGATCACAGGTAGCCCTCACAAACGAAAACCTGCTTAATAGAGAAGTCTATGAAATTATCGATACTAATTGCATTCCTAAAAATTTACAACTATGCGACAGTAGATTTTTTGCCACGGTTAAAAACCAAAGTACTCAAAAGGCCTCTGAAAATCCCGTCTTATTTTACAAGCTTACAACGATAAAGGAAGAAAACTTCTTTTACACAATCTCCAACCATATAACGTTCAAGCCAACGTCTTGCCCCTTCCTTGTGTTACAGGCTGTGCCTTTATACATAACGATAGAGGTATAGACGATGATTATGCTAACTCCCGAAATTAAACAGTCCAGTCTAAATTAAAGGCATCATTCTTATAATCTTAGGCATATTAGGAGGAATAGTATTAAATAGTCTACAACTAATCACTAAAATTCTCATGTAGGAATAGACAGTATTCTAGTCACTATTTTGTTTCGATTGCTGTTAAATAATTAGCCTATCACATATTTCTACATCACTCAGATTTTTTATCAATATTGATTCGGTCTCCAAAGAGAGAAAATTTATTTTTCTCTCAAATGCAAATTCTTAGAAAATTTAAACTATTTAAGTGGCGATGATGGTCCGTTCCACAGCAATAGTAAATCGCAGGACCAAGAAATAGACGTTGATATTAATGAAGTTAAAAACGGCACCGGAGCAACAAGATGAGCTATCGATGTCCCAAGACTGACATGACCGCGAGTCTCAAGAAGATGAGACCATAAAATTAGCCAATATTTCACTGGAATTATATCGGGCAATCAGCGATAGAGTTGCTCAACAAAATTTCAGCCAACTTCAAATCCCTCCGCCTCCTGTACCATCACAACCTGCCCCTCAGCCTCCACCCCCTTCCTCACTACAACCAACAATACCTCTGTTTACGATACCCAACGTTAAGCAAATAAATGGCCAGCCTGGGTAGGAATAACCCATCATTTAGTGATCACGTTTTTAGTTTGCGGGTAAAGATTGAGGGGGACAGATCATCACCTAGATCCAACAGGTCTATCTGTTTGTATATTTTCGATTCGGTTCCCACAAGGCAGCCAGGAATATCTTGCTGGTTCCAAACTGGGGGGCCTGATGTAGCCTACATTTGGCTAGAATTTCTTGCCTATCTCTCCGAAAAATTCGAGAATAAACAAGCTCGGCAAACTTCAAGAAGCCAACTCTAGAGAATGGGGATGGGTTCTTCTCAGTACTTCTATAAATCTCTGCAGGATTTCGAGCTCATGCTAACTAAATGTGGTAACACAACGATGGCCGACGATATGAAGATCTCCTTGCTTTAAACGAGCCCCATTCGCCCATCAAGCCACGTGTTACTCAATAGGTCTTTATCAGATGATGACTCCAAAAATAGGATTCGAAGGTTAATAGAGTCACCGGAAGGCTTGAAAATACTCACGAGTCTCGCCCTAGAGACTGTTTAGGAACAAAGACTTGGTATCTCCCTCAGAATTAATCGGCTTGTAATTTGCCCCCTGGAAACTCGACTCGTCTTATTCGCCCAGAGCTCGATATGGATGGCGATATGAAAATGAGCGGTGTTAACTCAGCCAAAATTGCTTAAGCTATAGTTAATGCTCTCAGCGGAAGTAAATCCAAGCCAAGCAGCCGAAAGCCGCCTGCCTAGTGGAGATCCTCAAAAAAGATTAAAAGACTCAGAGGTGAAGATCGGTATTTCCGCTGTGCCAGACAGGACATCAGACGTGGTTTTGCCTGAAATATGGTCCTGCGAAATGAAGAGCGTCTGTAACGGAAATTAAAAGGTCTAAAACTCCTTACCTCGAAGACTCTTTATTTAGTTCAAGATAATGGAATGGATGAAGATTGTGGTGATGTACTTTCGGGGGAAGAATAACCCCTGAGTTCCGAGTAAAGTGGTGTTCAGGAGCGCAACGGTTCTTTTGAGAAATTGATTAGAAAAGCTCTGAGCAAGATGAATAATTGTTCGTTTCTCATAAATTATCAAGTTAATTCTAGTTTTTATGTAAAATCTTAATTGATACTGGGTGCCTATGTTTTTTGCAGCTTGTTGTAAAAACTTTGTGCTAAATAATATGCTTTTGTGTTGCGAATCCATTACTAGTATCTGCATTTTATTTATAATGACCGGAACCATGCTAGAGTACATACAAGTGTTGAACAAGTTGGCCCCAGCAGCCTAGAGAACCAAACAAACAAAAAGAAAAATCTGTCTCGCGCCTTTACGCCTTTATACCAACAATTGCTCCCTCTCATAGTTCTTCGACCTCGGCCACCACGAGCCCGAGCTTATCCATTTCTATTCCTCCATTTTTGCAGGTACCGTCCCCCCTCCGCAAATTCTAGCTGTCCTCGGTTGCCCTTACTCCCGCCATACCAAGAACTGTCTCCTCGTAGATGCCACTGTCTTGGACGTATTCCGCGAATTTCTGCAACCCATGTGCCCCAAGCAGAGTGTAATGGGGCTCTTCGTCGTCCACTAGTTTCGCGCCACCTACTGAGTGCCCTCCGACACTGTACTAGATGGCCAACTGACTTTTCTCTCCCACACTCACAGTGTAACGGTGCAGTGTCATGATTCTGTCGGCGGTGGTACGTCGCGAAGTCTCTGTGGCCGGTCCGGGCTGCGATGAGGCGCACATAGATCGCCCTAGGAAGTGCGAGTTCGGGTGGTTTCTTGCGGCGCATTTTTAGCTCGAGATCTTCGTATCTTTTCGGGCAGGCAGAGGTCCACCAGTCGCTGCATAGATTTGTCACCATTGCTCGGGTTTTCCGTCCAGCTGCGGCTATCGTGAGGGTACTATGTCTGCATTGTTGTTACCCTTGTTTATTGTTTACCTATGTACACGGGCACGACTAACGATGTATATAATGGTACCTCTGGCTGAACGCCATATTTTCTTAGTTGAAATCACAAGTTATCGAAGTCTACCCTGCTCTGCATTATCATTACTGAGGAACACATTATTGTTTAATATCTTGTGTATTAAGATACGTGCATTAAGATATGCCAAAGGAATTTGCAGCTTGAAGAAAATGATGGAAAAGAAAGAAAAATAGACGAAATCATATTTGTCGATTTTGACATCGACGGTAGACGCGAAAAATTTACGGCTAATAATGATCAAAACCTAGCTTACGAGGCAATCCTCGAAATGCCAAAGAGGGAGCATATTGACGTGGTATATCTCTTCCAAAAAAGAGTAATACGTTTCGGCTCTGGAAAAAATAGTCTCGTAAAAGAAACAGGTTGGTCTGAAAACAACGTGCCAGCCCAATTGTTATGGTATAGTGAAATCTTCTTCATTCATTTATTGTTGTCCAACACCAACAACCTACATACTTTATACGGTGACGTCATAACTGTATAAGGTAATCAATCACCTCTGTTTTGGCAACCGCATAGTATCACCAAGTAAGACAAAATCTGCTTTACACTGCTACAGCCGTCAACATGAAAGGATCGGAATTTATCGCGCTGCTTGAGACGGTAAAAAAGAAGAGAAGAACAATCAAATCTTTGCGATATCGATGCACGATATCAATAAAGCCCTCGAGTTCAAATCAGACCAATCACTCGATGATATCTGTGAATCTCCCTCCTGAAATTCAACATTGGGCCAAGCTAGTTAAAGATGATGACAGAAGCATTCTTCCTCCACATCCATCCTCAGATAAGAAAATAAACCTACCAAAGGACGAAAACGGACGGGAAAAGCAAATTCCATGGGGCCCATTCTATAATATATCAAGAGATGAGCTTCTTGTGCTAAGGAAAAATCTGATCCGTCATCTTGAGAAAGGCTGAATAAGAGCTAATTCCTCTCCTGGAGGCGCTCCTGTATTACTCGTCAAAAAGTCTGGTAGTGGGCTGCGTTTTTGTGTAGACTACCGTGCCCTTAACGCAATAACAGAGAAAGACCAATACTTACTGTCCCTTATTCTGGAGACACTAATGTCAGTGTCAAAACCAGCTTGGATTACGAAGGTAGACGTCCGAGCAGCTTTCCACAAGCTAAGGGTGCGACAAGGAGATGAAGACAAAATGGCGTTTCGCACCAGATTTGAATCTTTTGAATGGCTTGTAACTCTATTCGGTCTCCAAAGAGCACCATCAACTTTGCAGAGATATGGGAATGAAACTTTAGGTGACTATCTTGATGTCTTTTCTACTACATGCAGACATGATATCTTAATATACACAAGCGGTGATTTGAAAGACCATTGGAGTAAGGTACAGGCAGTTTTCGAACATCTCAATAAAGCAGGCTTGAGATTAGACCCCAAAAAACGTGATTTTGCGGAACCAGAAACAAAATACCTTGGATTTGCCATAAGATCCTAAAAAGTTGAGGCTATTAAATCATGGTCTCACCCAATCTCAGTAAAAGGAGTGCGGAGCTTTCTCGAACCTGCTAATTTTTATCGAGAATTCATTCCAAATTTTAGCGACATTGCTCAGCCACTATTAAATCTAACCAAGAAGATCGCACATTTCTATGGCTTAACAAACACCCGAAATCATTCGAGTTTCTTATGGATCGTTTCGTTACTGCACTAGTTTTAGCGCTTTACGATCCTGATAATCAAACTGTAGGTGAAACGGACTATTCGGGATATGTCCTGGGCGCCTGTCTCTCTCAGTTCGATCATCACGGTATACTACGACCGGTTGCTTACTATTCTAGAAAACTAGGCCCGGCTGAATGTAATGACGAAAATTTACGACAATGAGCTATTAGCTGTTATATCAGCTCTTGAAGTATGGCGTGACGAATTGGTAGGATTTAAAGAATCTTTCATTGTTCTTTCTGATAATAAGAATTTACAATATTTTATGACAACTAGAAAACTCTTCGAACGACAGGTTCGTTGGAGCCAGATACTATCTCAATTTCACTTTGAATTAAGATTTCGAGCTGGTAAATTTTAAGGAATACAATTGCACTTGGACTGCTTAGTCATGCAGTGGTCCTCACGATAGTATTATATGCCAGTTGACTCCGGAACAAGATTTTTTTCTTGATGAATAGAACTTTGAGTTGGACTTCAAAGCTTGCGCCCCTTCCCTTCGTACTTATGAAAATTACCCTAATCCTAGAGATGAGCAGCGATCAAGGTCCTCTCGGCAAACTTTGAATAAAAGCTTTCAAACGGAATCCTCGAAGTTCTTCTGTTGTTGGTCGAAAGATTGAGGACGTAAGAGCTGAGGCAGCTAGTCATGACCTGATGAATACTTTCCTAGAGCAACTTGAGGCCACCAGATAGAGAATCAACACGTAGAAAGAACAAAACTAACTTTCAGGCTCATGCCTGAAACGTGATTGGTGGGAAGTAGTCGAGTCCGAGGCTAACAAAACTAAAACCTCAACTTGAGTCTTTGCACGAGAAAACGTGTTCACAAGGACTTTAACTTGCGGGATGCGAATATTGCGAGGATTATGATATGAGTGCTATTGGTAGAGGGTGCGCACATAATTTAACGCTGCTGGACTAGTATCAGATACTGTAGTGATGCTATATAGTCTGTGGACATCACCAATATAAATCGTGGAGTTTTTTTAGATTTTACATACATATGAATCAACTTGGATGTTTGGAAACCCCAAGAGTGAGCTCACTTTAAAGAGATCATTTCAACTGGCAAGTTTTATGCAAACAGAGCGTTGCTTCAAATAGATTTCTTGGATTTTGAAAAAAATGAATTCTGAAAGTGCTGGATATTACGATGGAAGGGATTTCCCACGATGCCAATTCTACCCTAGTAGCACAACATATCATAAGCCATTCAATCAATTAGAAACGTTAATCATAGTTCGCTCTACTCGTAGCATATACTATGATAAATCAGGTAATTAATGCTGGTATTTTTAGGAAATCAAATGAATTTCCCCTTCTTTGCTCCTCTGAAAGTTTCAGGTTAGAGATTGTATACACTGCAAATAAAACGCGGCTGATAAACAATTGATATCGACTATTACGTCGTGATATTTTCAAGACCATAAGGAGATTGATTACCGGTACCTCCCATAGGATGAAAATAAACGTGCCTATTGGTTAAAAACCGCGTATTCAATTGCCCGTGGTCACAGATACATGTACGGTGGCTTGTGAACGTCCAGTGATTCATTTTACTGTATCATATTGACTTGGTGCTAGTGCCGTGCTAATTACGGATTTCTTAATTCGATTAAATTTAGTCTCTTTCTGAACGTAAATTTTACTTTTATCTGGTTTTAATCGAACGTGTCGAAGGATGATTCATCTATTTAGCAAAATCAACTGTAAAGAATATCATCAACCATCTCAGCAATCGCTAGACTACTGGTTAGACCAGGACTTTCAATGCCTAACAAGTTGACGAAGCCTTTTTTTTCGGGTTCCATCTTTACATAAAAATCCATAAAGTTAGGACCAAAACCTACTGCAGCACCGTGTGATAGCTTTGGTCGAATTCCGGCGTAATCAGGAACTATAGTGGTAATATCTATAGCAGGAATAAAGCGCCTTATCTGTTCGATCGTCTGGGGAAGACGAGACGTATTAACGGCCAAATTATGGGGAGAATCAACCCATTCGACATCTGGACCAAAGCGCATACGGCCGGTAATATCCAGGGTAAGATGAGTACCCAAACCAGCTAGACCGGCCTCAGGTGCTGGGTAAATCAAACGGGAAGCAAACGGCTTAGTGGTTGTACAAGCGAAGTAATTACCTTTGGCATAGAATTGTTTGCGATGTCGGGCTGGTGATAGGATCATATTGTTAATCTCAGTAGCTCCTAATCCGGCTGAGTTAATGATAGTCTCGCTGGAGATATTAGTAAATTCGCCACTTCGAGTGTCATATGCAGTGATGAGCCAGCCCCTACTACCATCTTGACTGACAGGTTGAATGCCAGTCACTTTGTTAAAAAGAGAAACGTCGGCACCCCTTTCCCGAAGATCGCCTAGAAGAAACTGCATGTAAGCATGTGAATCAATTATTCCTGTTGTTGGTGATTCCAGGATGCCAGCTTCAGCACGGATCAGAGGCTCTAGACCAAATGCCCGTTTTTGAGAGATAAATTTAGTTGGCGCGCCCTCAACTGTACAGCTAAACTTGTGAACCCTATTTAGTTCCTCAAGTTGTTCATTTGTCTGTGCCACTATCCACTTGCCTATTCTGGCATGAGGAATTAAATACTTGGAGCATAACTCGTATAGCCGTTGTTTACCATGGATACAGAGACGTGTTTTGAGAGAATCGGCACCGTAATAGAGGCCAGCATGAATGACCTACTTATGCTCGTATGAGAGGATTGTAAGTTAAAATAAAGGATGTACTGACTTCGGAGTTTCTGCTGGAGGTCTCCATTCCTATGGAACTGTTTCTTTCTAGTAGGATGGTAGAAGTACCATCATGAGCAGCTAGCTGTCTAGTGATGGCTAATCCTACTGCACCTCCACCAATTACCTAGTTCTCTCAGCATAACGTTGTTTTGGAGAGCAACATACAGCGTGAGTGTAATCAACTATCCGACGTGTACTTGTTGTAAACTTTCGAGATGCACACTTGAAGAATACCTTTGGCAAAGTTTTGAAACTTTCAGGCATCTCTTGACGAACTATGTGCATGTAATAATATCAATATGTACGGACAATGTTGGGAACTTGATATGGGGATTATTTGGCGTGCCACGCCCCACTTTAAAGTTGCCGCTGATCATAGTGTTCCAAACTTTTCTTAACCTCACGTGGTGAACCACTCGTTACTCTACCAATTCTATTTCTTTAAGATAAAAAGCACGAGACAACAATCGGGAACTGCTTGCGAATACATGAGGCATAATCCACATGCAACACTGGCCACGGTAGCACGACAATTCAATCTAACGCGTGACCATCTCCGCACACGAGTTCAAGGAGGTCCCGTTATAATGGGCTGAAAAGTACCAACAACGAAGTTTTTAGATGCCCAAGAGAATGCTATCTGTCAATACGTTGATCTTCTTGAAAGAAATAACCTCGCTACACGAACTGGATTTATTACGGACGCAGCAAATTACATTATTAGTCAGAGGTCACCATCGCTTGAAACGGCCCCAACAGGACCACACGCTTGATCAAACGTTATAGATACAATATTAAGGCCCATTAAAAAATATTTGCATCTGAAAAAGAAGCCAGTGATGCTTCAAATAAGATTCATGGATATTTCACCGAATTGGACGCTCCCATAAGAGACCAATTCGTTGTACCTGATGATATATGAAATATGGATGAAACAGGTCTCTCTCCATGGATATTAGTCATATTAGTTGGCTAAAGATCCGATCATAAAACAATTTTTAAAAACAATGTACCTAAAAATAAGACAAATCAGGAAAATCGCTTGAAGTATTGAGCGCTTTGCAAAGCCAGATCTGACTCTCATGCCTGAAAATAATAGGGAGACGTTAGTCGTTTTGTTAAGAAGGGGGCTTAAATGCTGCTGAAATAGTCCAGACTAAGAGGGACTTAACGAGGATCAAATACAGTGAGCGCGTTCAAAAAACACCATGTGAACTAAAGAACCGGGTGTAGTAGATCTTCAAAGCCTTTCATCCACTTTCTTCAGCATAACTTGGGGATTGAACGAAATACCAGTCTTTTTAAAAGATGATTTAATGTTATCAACCTTAAAAGATTAATTTCGTATACCTTGAATCCAGACCAAGTACCCAACTGTAGTGATATTTGATAAGCCATCTTTAACCATGATGTCTATGGCTTTGGCATGGTAGGGTTTTAATGGTTGAAATTCGTCCACATCTAGTGTTTGTAGTCAATGCATCAAGTTAGGTGGCTTTACAGTATTAGTATGCTCATTGAAACGCTTAAGCCATTCAAGGCCAATCTCATAATTGGAATAGCCACTACAATTTGGAATTATGTGTCAGGGTTTGGATCTAAGGGGTCTCATAAAGATCTTCGGGTGATCTGTTACTCGCCAATAAGGAGGCTTTTCGGCCCCTAGCCGCAGATCGGCCAGCCGGATGTAGCTGGGCTGGATTGCTATGGAAAGGCGTAGGACGGTCATAGCGTTTCGGTTGGGGATTTAGGAGTACTTCGGCAGGAGTTTTGTTGTTCCGTCGCCGGCGTCTTGAGTTTTTCAATGGTATAACTAGCTGAGCTGACGCGGGTTGTATCAGTATTCGATCGATGTCTTACATCTTTACTTACATATCTGTTTTCTCTATTACAGGGGTAAATAGTGAAGGAAACCCCTGAATGCCAAGATCTGACAGGGATTATACAATATGCCATTGGCTGCAATATTTTGACCATACCAAATCCGACAATAGCTAAACCTTTTTGTATGGGAAATTTTGCGTGATAAAAGAAGTGTAGGCGACCCCTGTAACACGTTGAAATGATGATATTCTATT
>JAATOF010002260.1:0-15107 GCA_013170925.1 Podosphaera leucotricha | reverse complement strand
GCTCTAATTCATTCAATATAGATCTTGTACGTTGGCCGAGGGGCTCGACAACAATCTCGAACGTGATATGGCCTATCTAATTTTTCAACTTAGCTTCCTCTCTCCTTTTTTATAACTCTGTCCATTATAATCTTCCTTGCGTCGCCTCGATAATACCTCTTCTATTGTTCGACTGGAGTTTTCCGCGGTCTTCCGGGTCTTCTTGGTTCCTGAGACTTGTCGTTACAAGCCGTGGGTTTGGTCGACGCTGTGGTTGTTTTCTTCTTTGAGCTACCAACTACATGCCAATCGTTGGCGTGTTCTCTAGATTCACTTTCAGAAGCAAGATATCTGCCGGAATCGTGTACTCGGATCGCTGCTGTTCTTGCTTTTGCTGCTATTTGTAGTGGGCAGCTCATTTCCCACGCTTGATGTTTTCGGCCGCAGTTGCAGCATCGTTCTTCTGGTTTTCCGGTACACTCCCGGGTGTTGTGCGCTCCTGCACAATTACCGCACTTAGTGACTGCTGTACAGTTCCTGGCAATGTGAATTTTCTGAAGAAAGAATGGACGGAGATTCGATAGAACGGAAATCTTTAAAAGGAATGACTATGGTTTTTTTTCATGAATAGACCGAGAACTAGAGGAGTTAATGAGCGCAACAGCTGTGTTGTACCGACTGATCATTAAGTTTGGCTACAGTATCATATCCAGATATTTCTCCATATCTAGTAAAATACTGAGCATCCGAGAACGTCTCGTCATTTGTGTCATTGCCGAGATCTAAATTCAGTATTAACGAGTCATATAAGTCATACTCGTCATCGTCAAAAGTATCCTTGATGCCTTCACATTCTATGAGGTTTATTGTTGTTGGAATCCATGCGGATTGTAGTAAAATCAATTAACGATAACAAGTAAAAAAATGCATTTATCAAATCTCTATCCCTCCTAAACTCCTAAGGTTTACCTCGTATATACACTCCGTCTACTCCGTTTCGTCGGTTAGCGCATTGTTCTACTTTTAGTTAAAGCCCCTTTGCACCCTGAGACAATTATGCGCCCGGGTAAGTCAACGCCGCTAATTCAAAAACCAAAACACTTAATCCCATAACAAAAGAATGACGGTAGATTTATTCGAGTCAGTTTTATCTGATACAAAAATCCCATCGATGTGTTAAAACCTGAATTGTTCCGACAATTGTGTATTCGAAGACTTTCTTTAAAAGCTTTGAGCGCTTTATTCTTTTCAACTTGAGTATGTTTAGAAGACCAGCATCCTTCATTTTTGCACACAAAACACTTTTTGGAACGCCGGGAACTGTTGTAGTTGTCTTTTTGTTTTATTTTTCACCTCCATAGCGGCGGTCCATGTATAGCTGGTGATCAATATGATCGGGTGACAAAGGAAACGTAGGTGACAGAGGAAATGACGAGTTCAATGCAGGCAAAGATGCGTTATTTTTGAGGTATTCTTCTGTTGCGATTGATGCTCTTATATCTGCACAAAGCGCCTCAAAGTTGGCCGCTGGTTTGTAACATGCTAGTGAGTATTCACGGATGTCACATACAGCATCAATCATGGCATCTCGCAGGCTTAGATCACCCCGAAATCTATCAGGGAGTCCTAACTGAACTTTACGAAGTTGCAAGTCGATTGTCTCAAAACATTCAGCTATACTTTTCGAGGGGTTTTGTTCGATTGTTCTTCGGAGTGTTATATTTCTCCATTTAGACACCATTAAACGTTGGCACTCAGCTGTCTCGAAGTGTGTTTTGATTCTAATGATCAATTCATCAATCGAAAGATCTTCATTGAGGAGGTACATGTGGTAATATTCTCGAGAAGATCCTCTAAGCATAATGGAGAATACTCCTCTGAAAAATTGGCGAGATACACCTGCTTTACGGCAAGTATCATGAAATATACCAAGACATAGGTCAAGGCAATCTTCCGAGCCTTCATACCTGTCTTCGTCCCTATAAATTCGTGACAAAGCCCCAAGCTCATGAGTTGGGACTTGGTTAGACGACTCATTTTGATGAGGAGGCTGCTTTAATAAGTAAAAAGGAGGATTATGTTGGACGCGTGGATATGTAGAAGATTTTTCATTGAGTTGAGATCGGTAAAATTGATTTTTATTTTTAAATATGTTGTTTTCTTTGAAAAATTGGTAAGCCCCTGGAGAGTTGTATTTAATCTCAGAAAATGGACTAAGTGAGAATATTTATTGTCAAAGTGGGGCTTTTCGGTATTTGGAAATTATTCTTGCCCTTTTAGTTAAAGTGGCGTCCATTTTGATTTAATTTGTTGAATTGGTTGAGGGCCTGGGTTGGCTCAGCCGATGGAATTTGCGTTGCATCATTTAAGTTTGTCGAATAATTGTAGTCTGATTTGCTCCGCAGTGGAGACTAGTGCTGGCTCTGTGAGGAGTAGATTAGATGGAGGGGGTTTTTGATTGCGGTTCATTTGGCTGCGGTAAAGATGTCGATTATTCATGCGATAACTTGTTGAAGCAGCTTGATTATGTTGCCAGTGAATCGAGTTAAGTGGCCCTGGTTTTACTTGGGCGTCAATATCATAATTGTTCCAAACGTGCTGGGTTTCCTCCTCCAATACATGTTGAAGTGCAAGGGGTATTTTCTCGTAGGTGCTCTCTTAGAACTCAAACGACCTTTTTATTAGGAATCATTAAGTCTTCAGCTACCCATTCAGCGAAATCGGCACGAAATACCTCGCACAGATTGTCATCTCTCCACCTCAATTCACGGTAGGAATTAATAGCATTTAGGATGTAGTCGGTTGTTATCTTTGGGGTTGCTTGCTCTGCGTTCTTTGGCTCAAAAAGGGTTTCTGGCTGCTCAGCTTTAAAGGTGTTGAGGTCCTTAAGGGGTGCCGAGTTAATGCTATTTGATGCCATACTTACGAATGGTTCAGCCTTTATCAAATTCCAAAAGTCCTAGCAATGCTTAGAGAATGCGATATCAAGTGCTAGTGAAATTGGTGCGTGATAGACGCGGATCCGAAGAGCCGGACTGGAATGACAATTGAATGCCTATACTTAGTCTCTTCTAGATCCCTTAGAAGGCAATTGAGATCGGAAACGCACGCGATAGAGCTGTATCTAATTCAATCGAACTTCCCTTAGCACAAAACCAAAAACGAAACCGTATCGTCTCTGCGACTGTCTCTTCGATAACCTATCTAATCTGTGATTTATTTTTAAAGCAATCACTGAGTTGTCATTTCATGAACACGGGCGTGAGTTGGAAGAAATCCTTGCTCTCCTGCTAAAGTATCCATTTCACTTGGTATTCCTCCTGTAATTTTGACAATCGCTGCTGAGCTTCATCAGAATTCTTCTTCGAAACGTGACCCTGTTTGCGACGCCTAATAGTAGATTCACACAAATTGAATTATACATTTTAGCTGCAGCTCGAATCAAAAATTTATTGCTCGTGTGGCTAGATGCGGCGATTCTAGGGTTGCAGCAATTCTACATGTACATGAAATTTATACGAGTGCAACTTTTTATGTATTTGCGTATCCAATACATTAAATAGTATTACAGTAATCACCGTATGAAATTTAAATATGTTTACACATGATGCATACGCTAACCTTCACTAGATTTCCTCTATCTAATATGTGATCTCTTGCAAAGTTGGTAGGTAACCCAGCATCGCAAAAGGATAGCATTTCCAACAGATATCACATTATTTACAGTATAAGTGATAATGACAAGAAAATAATTGAATAAATCAGATCATTTGAAGTGGTCTAAATGTAGTTTGTACCTGCCCTTGATTATATCACCTCAGCTTATTCCCTTGTTTTCACGTATAAAGAGCCCAGCATCAAGAGTCTAAGATCATGTATACTTTACAACAGAAAGGCAATTTGAAATTCATCTTAGTTATTCGGCCGATTTCGGATCTAAAAACTGCCCTAAAAAGGAGCCAGCTCCCTCTCGTATAATAGGAGGGCATTTCTTCCCTTTTTTAGAGTTTTCTTCATCTGAAGCCCACTCATCAGAAATAGGGAATTTGCCCCTCTTAAGTGCATAGTCATTAACGGTTTCAGACTTTAAGTAAGCAGTTTTCGCAATAGCATCTCTATATTTTAAGATGCCAGAATCTTGAAGGTGTGCCATCGTTGATGGAGAAATTTTTTGAGGGACTGTGGCGAATATGTCAACTAAGTGACTGAGCTTGTTCGTGAGTAAGTACATTCTCTGAGGGGCGACAGGGTAGGATATGACGCAAAAGAAGGGATTATCTTACTTGGAAGTCTGACTCAGGACACTCTGCAAAGCTTCAGTGGCTCGCTGGAGCTCCTCCTCATCAGCGTATATTCCCCTAGGGTTAAGATCCCCAAAGCTACCATAGTGTTGTGCAATTGCGTTGTCGTATAAGAGTCGGGATTGCTCATCCTGGTGAGGTTAGTTGGGCAGATTATGTGAATTTCTAACGCACCTCATCAGATAGATCTCGATCTGTGCCGTAACTAAGGCATGAGGAGCAAATGCCCATGGTTTTTTCCCTACTCTGTCGAGTTTGAGATTTCACCTCACTCTAAGAATAAATATGACGAAAATTATTATAATAGAAATTGAAGAAAGGAGGGATAAAGAAAATGCATCTGGGAAGACTAGTGTTGATACGACAATAGAAAAAATGTGTTTGTCCCAAGTGCCACGATGAAGTCTCCTGCTACAGGCGCTTGCAGGCCCCTCAATAAAAATGCGTAACGTCTACTAATAAATTTTGAACCGCGATAGATAGAAACTCTAATGATTAATTAGACCTAATATCGTATTTGATCAACGATTTATCAGTCAGAGTTGCAGACCTGAACACGATTGTCCTAATTATACAAGGCTTTATTATTATGATCCGGCTGCCCCTCCTTGCTGCATTAATTAGCGCCTCTAGCCGCTTTGGGCAGCACAGCTTAATGTTCAAAAAAAGGGTTATAATTAAACGTTCAAGTCAGGTCTGGAAAAACCGCCGACATGCTTCATTTACACAATTTACATCCTCTTGCAAAACTTTCTTTGACGATTCGACTGTTTTGTATCACGATTAAAAGCATCAGAAATACCGGTAAAATGACTCAGTCATGAGCGTCGAATTTAGACATCTTCTCTCAAGATCTTGGGCATAGCTATACCTACAAAAATGATGTAATTAGACACTGACAACAACTCAAACAAAATAACTGAATAAATCGGACTACTGGAAATACCTAGCTTAAACTTCGAGTATCGGTCCGGTGAGAAAGAAGCAACTCGTCGTGATCCGCCAATGCGGAAAACGGGAGTGTGCAGCAGTAGCTGCTGTTGAAAGAGCAAAAGTGGCAACCGATGCCGCCTTGAAGGATGTTCCGATAGTGAAGGGATCAAGCTTTGGAGTATTGGAATCCGCAGAAGAAGTCTAGAGAGTACAATGACTCCTGACAGAGGTTTTTATGATTCTAAGAATATAATCTGAGAAAAGCGATGTCTTTGGATGTCACCTGCCGCTATATTTCTTGCTGGAGGCGAAGATGGAGAGTTAATGTCACATTAAAGATGTATAGCAGGAGAGGAAAAAGACGAGAAGTGCAACTTCTGAACTAAGACGATTTCTTCCTTTGTCTGTGCTGGCGCTGGAACATCACTTTGTATGTTTGATTCTAGCCATACGATACCCTACAGAGCTCTAGGACACCAAGTAATAAGATTCATTTAATAAGGAGCTTGGATCTATAAATAAGCCCAAAGGATAGAATTATACTCGGCAGCTTCGCTAGACAGGCCATTTTATTGACTCCCTCAACGACGAGGTCGCTTACCCTAAGTCCGAAAACACTCAATTGAAAACCCAGATTACTTTTTATTCTAACCAGTGCTGTAGAAGAGACTGAGTTTATCTGAACACCATAATCACTACTGGCAGAGAATTTGAAATACGGCCCGAGAATAATTCATCTGAAATTTCGTCCCGCAGCTCCGAGGAACATTTAATTTGCTGATACAGTGCTCGGATAGTTATTGATTGGTAAATGTGAAAATTAATGTTCTATTTGGTACGACTAGTGCGCGAAAGCTATGTAGGCCCATAGCTTAATTATCTTTCTGGATTGGATGTGTTATCCGAGTTTATTTACATATACATGTAGAAGCTAGAGGACCCGTTTGTGGCGCACTCCTACAAACGCTCTCTGTGAGTATTTCGTCTCTTTGCAAAGATCAAATAAAATATCATTCCAACTTTTTATCTGGATTTGAATCAATCAGGACTATACAAAAAATTAATGATTTTGGATCTTGATGTATCACTAAGCTTTGCTGAACAGGAATTAATTTCTCTTCGATGAGAAGGTACATTCGCCATGATAGAAACACTATTAATTTCTTTAGTAATTTTCTCACCATCCACATAACTACAATATCTCAACGTGAATCCATGATTAGAACTGCTCCCCAGCATCTAGAATCAAATGAAAATTTATCGGTTCGGGTCATTGCTATTAACTTGTACATTTTCCCAGAATCCACACCCAGGCGTCGGCATGAGGGTGGCATAAGCCAATGATATAGTCACGAACTGCGTGAGCGATTATCGGATGAACAAGAAAAATAAGTCATCTAATAGATAATTTAACGGGACTACAAAGGATTCACTCTGATTCGTGCCTGCGTGTGAGAAATGGCAGTTCAAATCCCTGCAAAGAATTCTAACTATGTCCCTTGGAGAGAAAGTGGCTATCGAATTTCGTGTACTGCAACCTACAAGTCGCTACTCGCATATGTAGAACCATCAATACTGCGAGAGTCAATTAGACTCATCCAGGTCTTCTTTCTGGGCTTTATACGACTTCGCGAGCTTCAAAGTTGATGCAGCAGAGAGCTGAGTAATATCTGGAATATGAGTGAACATGGCATCACCCTTGAAGTCTTTACTAATTTACAAGTTCTTGCAAACCCTCAGAAAAGACGTACATACATTAAATCTTTCGAATCGTAAGAAGAGCTCTCATTCATTGAGACAATCGATGCATCTGGCAAGCCTTTCCAACTGCTGATAATTTTCAAAGACAATAACCCTCAACTAACGTGATTTCTAGATTTCTCTCCAGATTCGCAATATATTACATCAGAATATGAATGAACTTGTAATTATATCGCGATTCATTCACTGAATCATGTGTTTGCACTAGAAACTCGACGAATAACCGGGGGTCATTGCATTCTAATTATGTATACATGTAGTTGCAATACTCACACCGGAATTGCTCGGATTTGTAAGCAGAATGATATAGAGCATTTCTTTTTACCAGCTTACCCGAGTCACCTTCTTTAACCTCTAAATTCTGGTTTTTTGGTCTGCCTATATCTAAATATCTCAGGGTCTCAAATTGAAAGAAAGACCTTTAACGCCGCTATTTTCGTCTATATTCATATAAGTAAGATCGTCCCGAGGCATTTATATTGTCATCCAGGAGGCGTCCGTTAGTCAATACAGATCGCCCGTATCTACTTCAAATTAATCGAGTGATAATAAGAACAAACAAATAAGCAAACGAAAAACATTGGTAGATAGGTAGATGCTCTCACCTTCCCACGTAATCCGTAACATGTCAGATTAGATCTCTCACATGAAGAGACAAAGGAAGGTGGAAGAAAGTGGTCAGTCAAGAAGAAAGAGGAAGGAAGACTGGTGACGCGCATTCCGATATCGTACAATATCTTGTAGCTAGCATCTATTCACACACATCGACTAACACACTCACACTCACACTCACACTCACGGCCACGTCCACGGCCATCCACCGCTGCTCCAACAGTTCCCACCACAGAAGTAACGACGATGGCCCGAAAGAAGAACAAGCTCAAGCCGTATTCCTTATATCCGCAATACCACGAGTTAATCCGTGCCGAAATGGCCAAGCATGGGTTGCACATCTCCTTTTGTCATGAGGATGACGATTATACATGCACGCAGCAGCGAGAGACCAACGTGACGGGGCAATTCATATGTGCGAATCCGCGATGCGAGCGGCAGTGGTCGAGCAACATCATATCCACCGTCATTCGGGGATATGGTAAGAGTGATTATAATGCCAAGGTCTATCACCAAAGGTGTAAGGCATGTAATAAGAGGAGTTTGCCACCCACGTTAGACTTTTCGTACGTGGAAAGAATTGTTTACCGACTCAAAGTGTGGAATGGGATTGACGTGATGAGGCCAGTTTACAACAAGGGAGAGGAAACACGACCCCATGACAGGGAGAGGTGCGAAGGATGCATAGCAGGGGTTTGCAAATTCGGTATGTAACATGATACATTGAGCAAGAAAAATAAAGAGGTAATCATATGAATAGGAATCTAGATTTTCTTAAACTTGAAGTCATGAGATACATGTTGCATCTGCAAGATAGTTGCCTTAGACATTAGTCAATCCACATCTTCATTGTCAATTTCTTCCCTGTAGCCGTATTCATACTAAAACTCTGCTTTGTTATGACTGGCATCAAACTTCTTCATTGCTTCCTTTATGTTCTCTGAATCAAGCTTTGGGTTCAGGTTGCTGCTAGTCTTCTATTTAGGCACACCACTGTGTGAGAAGACTTATTGCATACATAAAATTGGTTAGTGTAAGGAGGCCGAGTACATTTCTGCAGACGTGGAGTCTATATAATACCAGCCTCATTTCAAATACAAGGTTTGTCATTGAGCCATCGAAAATGTGTGTTTGATAGTTTTTGGCATTATTAGTACCTCTGGCTCAGTACGTCTAGTATTATCAGCCTATGTGACCACCTGTGTAGACTATTGTATCGATTTTTATGAGAATTATACAGTATTTTTGAAGCGACTTGACTTCTAATGCAAATGTAAAGTTGGCTCCTTTGGAACATGTACACACAGTTTGGAGTACTCCTGCTGGTTCACCGCGAGTACTGTATAGTGAGGGGCCACTATGATTTATCTCTATTTGAGATAAATTCCAAATGTCACTGCTTCGGCAGTGAGATAAAAACGTATGGGCCTCCGGAATATATGTGTGTAATGCAAGTAGTAGAGGTAGCTTCGAAGTATATACTAGTATTTAACCGTTACCCCGATGTTGAAGTATACAAATAGAGTGTGTCATGCTATTTTGCTATGGGAGGTACGGTTGAGATATACATTGCCACTATATCTGCAAAATTTCAGATTCCACTATCTTTTATTTTTTATACTACATGTTATATCCTGGTTTAGTATAGCACGTGTGGTTGCATCACTTACTAAGATGCCTGCTAGGGCTTTGGTTAATGACTGGCTGAAACACAAATATGCAATTGTAGAACCATCACCTCGACGTTTAGACATGTAGGGTACTTCTTGCCTTTGCGCGACAGAAATCGAGCAGTGGGTTTTTTCAAGTATACCCCTCCAATATAAATCTCAGCTGTATATCTCGTAGATTCTAAGTTGAATAGACCGTATATTATTGTTAGGTCTGACATCCGAGCTGTGGTAGATTCGATGTGGCCTTTTTTATGCGGTGTTGCACCAACAGAAAAATAAAAAATCAAAATAAGGATCAAAAAGGCCAATAATAGGCAGGCGGAAATGTAGGGATATTTTATTTGTAAATTTTAAATCCTAAAGAATCATGGTGGGAGCCGATTTGCGAAATCGTGGACAGTGTACAGAATATGCAGACGCGTTGAAACTATTAATTCGTCGGGCCCGATCTTCAAAGGTCCAGTAAAAAAATATTTGGAGCAAATATTGGATAGATCTAGTTGGGCATGGATGGATGGTAAAAATAGGCTTTTTTTAATCTTTATTATCGGCATGTGGGAAAAAGTAGAGGTAGAGCCAAGAAAGTAGAATACAGGGATTGATATGACCAAAATTTCTTTATGAAGCTCCTCGGAGTTTCTGCAGTTGACTAATAAACCCAAAGCCGGCATTAGGTCTGACGTTTTCCTCGGTATCGATGTCTATACTTTGCAATTTTCTGTGGCTCTGTGAACTTTTAGAGCTCTGACGTGCATCATCCAATAAGGCTCGATGCTTCTCTTCGACCATTTTTGCTAGATCCTCGACAAATCTAATTCTGGCTTTTTCTTCTGATGTGCCTCGCCAAACGACGGCTAATTTTTTGAGCTCTTCTACTCTATTTGCGGCTGCCTCAATTCCATCGATCGGATCATCTCCTTTGAGAAAATCTGCTATCTCGTTCCGAATTTTTTTTGAAACCTGTTGTCCCTTCTCTTCAAGGCTACACGAATCCGATGAGGTATCAGGCGCCGAGACAGAGATGAAAGATGAGGCCACGGAAACTTCAGAAGGAGGAAAATTCCATGCCATCGCGTCACCGAATATCTTGATAACCGTCTCTAGCCGAGATTGCACTGAAGTTAATACACGAAGTTTCTGAAGATATGAGGGATCTTCCGCTTCGGAAGTCCCCTCCTGTTTCTCAGATGATTCATAGGCTGTGGTTGATAGGTTGTCAGTTGCTTCATCTCTACCTGCCACATTTTTTGTCAAATAGTTTTCCAGACCTGTAGGCACAAATTTCTTTGCATCATCTTGTAGAGTTTCTGTTAGAGTCTCAGATAAACTGACTGTCTCTCCTCTAAGAACTTCAACTTCGTAGGCGAGTCGGCTACCACTTCGGAGAATTTCATCTGTAACCTGCGTTAGGGCAGTTGTGAGCCGCATACTTTGGGCATTCAGCTGCGAGAGAAGGTTCTGCGTTGTTGTCGACAATTCCGCTAGTGGTATGCTAGCCCTGTCAGACTGAACAACATTTGAGCAATGAAGAGCGGGTAAATTAGCATTGAGGTAGGTTACAGGGTCAAAGGAAGGTTTCAGGAAAGGCTCCAGAAAAGGATCAGAAACGTGTAGTGATTTTGGCTTGACCATTGTAACTATTTGACACATTCGGTGAGTATAACAGACGATACCTATCCGACTCCGAGAAAAGAAATTTGGGTGTGTCTAAATAGGCCTGACTTCTTTCTACACGCTAGGACTTGTACAAAATGCATTTTAAGCTTAACGTCTAGCTGACTACCATTTTCTTTTTGTAGACGTCATGGGCGGGTCGGATGGCTCAGCGGTAAGTCGTCCGTGCTAGACCTCAAAGTAGAGCCAGGGCATCTCGAACTCCTGCCCCACCTGGGACAGAGTGACCGCTGGTACAAATCCAGTTGACCCTTCTACAATGCCACAGAAGGTAGAACATATCTGATTCAGCTTACTAGAATAGATCAAGGTTTTTCTCGATTTTCCCTTCGTCGGATACCCAGGGTTGAGGTTAGGGTCCAAGTCCCTGCTTACCTAGGTGGTATGTTTGAAATCATTGAGCTTCCTAGTGCCATTGAGTGTCGGGGTCTTGTGGACTTTAAAAGAGTTGTTTCTACATGGGCAATTCGGGGACTACTGAAAATTGTGATCGTTTCCATTTGACCATTAAAGGAAGTAATTACTACATTAAACTTTATACAGTGTAAAAAATCAGAAAGGATTCTCTTAAATCACTTGGTTTTTGAAAAAATTAAGACAAAATAATGGCAAAGTAAGCCGCTTGATGATAGACTATGTTAGTTAATATGTACAAATTTTATTACACCAGGCCTGCCTGTTAGACTATTATTATTGGTATCATCAAGTTAAACATAAGTTTAATCCATATATCGCTTGGGAAAAAATTAGTCCTTAGTCAACTCCGTCATCTAAATCACACTGATTACTTGACTCATCGCCCTTGTTGGCAAAGTTTTTACCCAGAAGGATACTTGTGCCACCAATGCTTTTTGGCGATAAGACACTTGATCCTCGATTTCTCCCGCGACTCCAATATTCATTAGTGTGAGTATTGAAATCATGGTTGTCACTGGACCTTGAGGGCCGTAAAGTATCCATCAAGACCCCATTTATATATTCGTCTTCTTGGCCTAATACCCTTCCAGCTTTTGATATTGGCCTATTGAAGAGTTCACGGGCTTCGGCTGTTGTGCTATTTGAATGTCGCACATAATGTCTAGCTGCACCTTGAAATCTAGTAGATGATGGAGCTGAAGCTTCGCGTCCCCAGCCTGCTTCATGTTCTCGCTGTCTTTGTTCCTCACGTTGTCGAGCTATTCTTTCTCGAGCTTCTAACCAATATGGGCTCGGCTCCCAATTCCATCCATCATCGACCGTTGTCATAACTGGAAATGGCCATAATAGTTTGTTAGGGCCAAAGAGATCCAGCCAATTTTTTTTCCATCCAAAATCGAATGCGCTTGGTAACTTTTTCGAGTCTTGCTCATCAAGATATTCCTCGTATCGGCGTTGAGACTGAGCACGCTCATACTCATTGAAATTTACCCGCTGTGCTGGATGAAAACTAAGAGGTTCTTGTTCGTGTATCATAGAAGTCGGGTTAGACTCGTTAAAACGCTGTGCTTGGCTGATAGGATCCATAGAAAGCATTCGCATCGAATTTCGAAGTGGAGATAGATACCTAGTCTTCTCAAGACACTCGATTGTAGTTTGGCCCCTTGTAGCTAGGATGAAATGCCAGGAAGTAAAGCCTGCCAAGAGTAAACCAATGATTCCAGATATTACAGCTAGCATCACACAATTTACAGGCATGAAAGACTCATTATAGTCTCCACCCTTCACAATTTCCCCCCATATCCAACTTCCCGAAACCCAAAAACAGATGAAACAAAACAGTGTAGTGTAGGAAAGAAAAAGCAAAAAAGCCTTGTAGTTTCGTAGTCCTACACATGTTGCAAGCCATGGACAGTGATGATCCATTTTTAAGACACAAGCTTTGCAGGTTGAGCAGTGATGCGCACGATCTGGTTTTCGTGCCTGGCACTTTTTGCAATACCGAAATTCTCCATTTGACTTGACTGTAAAATTTGTCGTTGTAGGCTCTGCATGCGTCGGGAGAGTGCTGTATCCATTTCTATTCTTTGTCGTTCCAGGGTCTGTAAAAACTGCAGTCGTATAGCACCAGTTGAGTAGAAGATATAGAGTAATGCCTAAAAATGAAGTTCCATTCCCTATGTCGTTAGAATTATCAATCAATGCAATAGACTATCAGCAGACATACCGACCCAGCGAGTTGTGGTTGGCAGAAATCCGACACTGGCCTCAACCCATACAGCCCATGTAGTGATAGTATACACAAAAGCCAAGGGGAAGTAGGTTATGCCCATGCAGCAACATCGCTCGCACTTTCTGGCCCATTTAGGAGACATCTACGGCGAGAAGTAAGACTGACGGGAGCGTTCCAATTAAGCCAGTTGAGAAAAATCTGGAAATGCATTCTTGGTGTTGAAGGATTTCATGACAGATGGACTGACATTTGTCAAACAAAGCCGAACTCCCTGTACTGAAATTATTTGGCAGAGCCAATGATCGACCCGAGCGCGAGCCCTAAACGCCATGCAATTTTTGTTCATGATACTTCTTTGCAGCGACCGCCTAACCCTTAAAATTGACATGTTTAAAACGATTGTTCTGTACTGCGTTAAATAAAACCTTCATGGCTAATAGTTTATTTAATTACTCATTTTTATGTTCGTCAGAACCCTTATTCCAAAGGAAATTGCTCATTATTTACCTGCTCCAAGACCTAAATATATAGACTTACGGGAATAAATTGTCTGAACAGATAATATCGCTGCTAAGTGTATTCAATTACAAACTAGAATAGGAAATTTGATCACTTACGATAGAGAAATATGTCTATCGTGGTGTTAATGGAGCAGTCTGTGTAAAACTCCTCTACCAATTTATGTGCTGTGCAAACTTCTAGTTTTACTCCCGAATATGGTCTGTCTTGTCCTGATATCTGATATCTGATATTATGGATGCATTTACTCGATGTGACTCTGCAGCCACGATTTATCTACATCAAACTTAGTAGAAATTTAAACAAAATCTCTTTCAACCATAGGCATAGAAGACAGATTAATCAACTACACGCCTCTTTACAGTAAACCAGGTCGCTTGTTAGCAAAGAACAGTTCAATAAAAGATGCTCAATCAGCGACCGGCTTTATGCTTTCGTAGGGCGTTCATCTATCGGGGAGTATTTGGACAGGTACCAGAGGGTAGCTTTAACGGGTCGTATAATGTGACAATTCTACAATACACTAAATTCGAGGTAGTGATAGCCATGGATCTCTAATTAATTGTGCAAGGAAAGTGATAAAGAAGTATAAGTTATCATCAGCAAAGGAGAAATGATTTGAAAAAGTTATGACATTTCCAGAGCGGGAGGTCTCTTAGCCATCAGGCATCGCGGATACGGAACCACAGCTGGCCTTAAAATATGGAGAGCAGCCAATTCATCACAGTTAATTCTAGCAGGAAAAGGGGTAAGCTATGAATGTGCAAGCACTTGATATAATCTTTAATATCCTTGAGGGAGCATAAAGTAGCATTTTTGTGTAGATGAAAAGTGAGCTCGGATCCTATCTACACCGAAGGAAAGCCATTAAAGACGAAGATACGTGTATGTAGTCAAATAAAGTGAGGTTCCCATAAGGTATGATACGTCACCCGCATTATCTTTGGGGAAGATATAACCCGCTAATTACATGTAATTACTGCTGTGATTCGATCCCGAACCGTGTCGTGGAGCAAGTTTTTCGCCAGGAGAACACAAGTAATTATTGTATATGATTGTTCATTTAGAACCATATCCTAAATGTACGACAGGCTTAATACTGTTCTATATCCTCGGACTTGATAAAAATAAAAATAATAAATAAAAACAGAATAGCCCAACCCAAATCCAAGATGATTCGAGTTGAAATTTATTCACATTAATTTCAACCAAATAAATTAAGGGAACGGCTAAATAGCCATAAAAATTCACGTGATGACATATAAATAAAGAAAAAAAAACAAATATTAATATTCTTCTGGTATTTAAGTAGCTATCATTCACATACAAGAAAAAACTATTCTTCCTATAGCCTTTTTTTACTTTAAAAATACATAAAGCTACATTCGATATCAATACGTGAGTGATGACTGCCGTTTACCATGTGCGCACTCCTCGAACAATGGCAACTTCTTCCAAAGGGTCGTATGCGTTTCATTCAAGTCTAGGTAGTCTTAGTTCCACACT
>JAATOF010002259.1:0-19251 GCA_013170925.1 Podosphaera leucotricha | reverse complement strand
GGTTTTTTGGGCTTCTTTTTTGGGCTTAAACCCGACTCATAGAGGTCATTTCTCAGGGTTTTCGGGGTTGCACTAGTGACCACAGATGCTTATATAGCTACAGCCATTGGTTTGGGTGTCTTAGCGATCCCGTGGATTACGTTGATGACAATTCTTCGCTTCTTCCGACGAGTTGGCTTGCTTATATTCTCCCTTTTTCTGGTGCTACTTTCTTCGGGAAGCGTTTCAAGAAGCTTAGCGATTCTTTTTGGAGTATTTGGGCTCACTCGCGGATTGGGGCCTCATGATTTTTCATCCTTGAGGAGCTGGATGATTAG
Organism: Podosphaera leucotricha; assembly: GCA_013170925.1. Classification (NCBI taxonomy): domain Eukaryota; kingdom Fungi; phylum Ascomycota; class Leotiomycetes; order Helotiales; family Erysiphaceae; genus Podosphaera; species Podosphaera leucotricha. The sequence continues at coordinate 18,934 of JAATOF010002259.1, read as the reverse complement.
ATCTTGGCTTGGGTTGTCCAGTTAGTGTAATCTCGGCATGCAGCTATACAATCAGCCCAATTACAGTCAAAAGTTAGCCCAATACGTTGGGAATAGCCATATTGAGCACTTATGAGTAATTATCCAAGTATAGATCAACAAATTGAGAAGTACTAAGCATATATGTTGTTTTCGGATGAAAGTGGTATCGAATATTATTACATCAGGATCCTGCAAAATGAAGTTCAATTCGCTTAGTCAGTTTCAGTTTCTCTCAGCCAACACTTTTTGGGTAAGTTAATTCGCGACTTAAAAAATTGAAATATAAATCATTAGATAGTAAATTTCGTCTATGGGAATTTTTGATTAATTCTATCAGTTGATTCTAATGTTATAAGCTTTTGAGTAAAAATTTAGTCGAACTTTGAGATGAGAAACGGTAATGCCATTGCCTATGCCATCTCTAAGAGATATCTTGAGAAGCGCTAGCACAATCAGATCTGTCATATTTAAATTCTTTTTCAGCCATATTCCGCTATATTGATTTGTTAAGAGCCACTGTTTTTGGCGCTTTATGTTAGCGTTACCCTGATGGGTGAAAGATGATGGAAGACTACAACATAGAATGAATCTTTCTTTACCTCTACAATTTCAGAAATCAAATAGGACTGAGATACTTGAAGTGTTCTACTGTTGCTTATACAAAGTATTGTAATTGATTTTCACAATTGCATCAAATTCAGATGCAACAAACGTCACTAAAGCTTATTAACTCTCCCGCTCACGCACCCACTGAACCCCTAAACTGATCGTCGATACCTCTACATTACTTTCCAGAATGCGAACTCTATTTAATTAAAATTTCCGGGCCGACCGACCTGGATTATCTCACCTGTCTGGAAATCACTGCTGCAGAGAACTGGCCATGAAGCACCATCTGCTTTAATAAAGCTCACTTCAAGCTTAGTTCCGAAAACTTTGAATGAGGACGTCAGGTGGTCAACATGGCCGAAGAGAGGATACGACTTTTTAAAACACTTGGGCGTTGCGTCCGTCGTAATCAAGTCGAGGACAAGTTCTGACGGCCCAAATGTAACTCGGCTCTTGGATTTATCTATTTTTTTGAGGAAAAATGATGCTATCACGCTGGTTGGTGTTTGATAAAAGTCATGTCTAATAATATTAACATGGTACAACCTACTAACATGATATGCGTACCTGATGGACTCCAGAATCTCTTTACCACCAGGGTTCCGTTCTTTTTTACCACTTCCAATGAATAAATGTTGATCTTTAGTGGTGCAACCTCCAATCTTCATAAATTCATCAAACTCAAGCACTCGTCGTTTGCAGCAAGAATAGCCCTTGCTGCCTTCATGGAATATCGGAATTCCTGGATGAAATAAACATTTTTCGTCTATTCTAGTCACACCGTTGTATTGAGTTCCACAAGCCCTCCGTCTACAGATCTTACCCAATGGTATTTCAAGATGAGGATCGTCGTCTTCTGATTCCTGCGGTGGTGGCGGAGGAGTGACTTTTGCTTGCGGTACGGTAGGGACCGAAGAACGCGAAACATTATCACTTGAAGATACAGTTTTAGGAGGGAGAATCTCGACATTTTGAGCTTCCTTCTTTTCGATAGATGGAGGAACGTCTGTGGTAGAGTGTTTGCCGGTTGTGCAGGGAATAATAGATAGAAATTCGTCAAAGGTAAGGACACGGGGTTTACAACATTTCCAGCCTTGAAATAAGCTTGTCACTTACGCACTTATATATTACTCTGAGAGAAGGTGTTTTCCTTACCCTTCAGTCCCTCGTGAAAGACGGGTGGTCCGGGATGATAGAGACAGGACTCTTCCGCATCGTAGAATTCTTTCCCACACGATTGATGAACACATTTTGCAGCCATTTTGATTGATGTAGATGTTTCGGCAAATCCTGAAGAGACGTTGTGCGCGTCGGGAGCTTTACTACAATACAAGTAAGTCACTGGAAATTTCTAGAAATTGTCTAACGTGGGAACTGCGCATAATATTTAAATAATAATATAATTATTGTGCAAAACAACCGATTCAACACTCCGCGTGATTTCACATAAAACCTTACTACCGCCCGATAATCAAGAAAAGTACCTGAAAAATCCACAATCGTGTTGGTTGACGTCCGACGACTGCAGCAGAGATAGTTAGTATTGAAAATCTTTGCAATAAAATAATTGGTGGCTTAGTAAAGATCACTAGTCCGTAGGTCGAGGTTTGAGTGTAATTAAGTATCTAATTATCCTACCTTGAAAATTTAGGGAGGGTCAGAGCCAATATTGATAGAGTAGAAGTAGCACTATGCCACATCTGAAAAAAGACCTCAGTATAATGACTCATTGAGCTACTGAAGGAGGATAAATCGTGCCGTGATATTACAAGTCATGGACAGTGTTCTAGACCCTACTAATAAGTTAGCAGGCTTTAGAAGTCGGTAATTAAGGGATCTGATTAATACATTTGCTCCTCCGTTCCAGCGATCAATTATTGTCCACGACACAACCAATGAGATCTCCAAGGCTTCCGAATAAGTTGTGACAGCTTTCAATGATAGCTATGGCATTATTACCGTCCTCCAAACGGTCCGAAATAATCTGTGAGAGGCTAGTCTAAAATCAAAGACATAAATAAAAGAACACAGCATGATGCAGTAGAAATACTTGGCCAGATCTAGACCTGGTATACGAGGTTCTGCAGGAATACATCACTAGCAATAAGCAGACCATATGTCCTTTAAGAGATATTCCTCCTACTTCTAACCGGATAATGATACCAAACTCAATGCTCTAACTACATAGGCATTTATTCTAAGAATTGGAGAAGACCTGGATGATACCTAGAATCTCCGAAGAAAGAAATCACGGGAGCAAATTCAGCTGGATAGACCTCGGATATCTACTAGCTCGTGCCAGAGGCGTATAGAATCGTTGTCGAGGTAAATGGAGGTAGTTGTGGCTGCGAAGAGTGGAAATACCAAATATTTAAATTCTACAAAAAACTAGTTATCTTCGTGGAGCCAACGTACATGCACATTTTTGTCCTAGTAAACTGCACGCCTTCAAACACTTTGAATATCACAAAACGATCGTTAAACCACATTTACATTTCCGTAAATTTTCAAGCCCTCACGAGTGAAATCACGCGGACTTGTGGACCGCTTGTCTTGTCTTGACCTGCCTTGCATATAATACATTCTGAGCTCGTCATTTGACGCCCCACATTTCGAATGCATCTGTCAAACAGACTTCTTCATGCATGTCGCATCACTCTCTTCACCCGTGCAAACTGCTCGCTCTGCGTCCTCGCGAAACAAACCCTTTCTGATGTCTGGGATGGCCGACCATTTGACTACCAGGAAATTGACATCATGAAGCCCGAAAACAAGAGTTGGCGGGACGTCTATGAATTCGACACGCCAGTGGTGCGTTCTTGCACCCCAACATCCTAGTTCTCGTCGCTGAATATGCGGCAGATTCATGTATCGCCGTCTGGTGGTACGGCGTCGCGGCCAGCGCTTTTGATCCCCACCTTCAAACTCATGCACCGGTTCAGTGCGCAGCAGGTCAGAGATCAAATGGACGAAGCTGAACATCAATAAAATTTACTTCCTATGTTTAAGAGAACCATGTCCAAAAGTGGCCCTATACTTTAAGGATGTATCGTTCGTACGCATTAATTGATACTATAATGAAACTAGTCCAACGTTCCTACTAAGATTTGGTTGAAACTCAGCTGTTAAGAACATACCGCAGAATCAAAGAGTATCTTTGACACCAAAGACTATGACGGTCAAGGTTTTCACAGTAAGACTAGAGTTTTCTTACACTAAATTTCATTCGGAATGCCAACTTAAGTTATTTCTAGACCGATAAACGACTGAACTCTCAAGTGTTTATCAGCCTTCTTGTACATGTATCTATTAATCGCAAGGGCGGGACGGAATCAGGTACAGCTTTGTAAATCAGTAGAAACAATTATTTTTTTTGGAATACTGCGTCAACAATTTATCGATAGAGTGAAGTATTACCAGAATCTGAAAAGCAAATTTATCCGCCTGTGCTTAAAATTTGGGCAATATGTTGTCATTCGTAATTTCTAGTATCAGGATATATTTTAGCGTACTAGAAGGCTTTCGAGAAAGTCGATTTTCATTTCTTAATCACAACATTGATGACTGAAGTTTTTCTTAAACTTCATGATATTTTTAGGTTTTAGACGTAGCCCACCTTCTTACTGTGACATCTCTCATGCACTATGTTGAGCAAGATATTTATAATATGAAAATTTAGAAAGCAAATAAAAAATGTATTCATTTAATGTTTTTATTACTCTGCCTGTTTAACTGGTGAGCGTCTATTTCTACATGTTGACGCAAAATGAAAGTCGTGAAATTTTGAATAATGAATTTCGACAGAGCCGTACAAAGAGACTCACCTTGATTGCAAATTTTCTTTGAGGGAAGTGTGTCCTCCGTTTCTTCACCTTTTCCAAAACTATTGAGCTTTGATGTTCGGTTAACCGTCTTCTCATTGCCCTGGTTTGCTTGGTTCGTAGGTCCAAAGGCAAGTACTTCTTCCCCTTGTAGAAAAGGCGAAGTTGAGCCCGCTGATTAGCGTTTATAACCGTGAGAACTTTAGCGATTGACTTTCTGACGTCGTGGCTGTAAATTTTACTTTGTTAGTACATCGTCTGAAACTAAAGGACGTTGTCCCAATTTCATAGTTGAGAATAAGGTAACGTGAATGTATTTAGGGACGCACATTTTCGTCAACTTCGAGGCAGATCCTCCAGCGATTTTTTGTGTTCGTAGTTGACCAAGCTCGGTCTTGAGCTCAGCAAGTTGCTTCGTGAGATCCGCTTTGTTCTTAGGCCATAATTGACAGGCCTTAACTTTTGAGGACGACTATTTCAACGTGAATTAGAAAACTTCTATGATTTCACTAAGGAATTTCAGTTTCGAGGCTATTGAAATGCCACTTACCATGGCTTTATTGGCGTAGGAGGACGGGCGGTTTTTGGCGTAGTCTGATTGTCACTGGTAGACCAAAGTCAAATAGTTGCTGAAAATTATTGAGTGCCGTGTTGCTAAGCGAGCAAGAACCAATTCAGCCATTCCTTGTCGACTAAGCGCGATCTGGCCTGTCGCTAACCCATCACCCCTGTACCGTCTTCCGCTGCCCGATAGACCTCATGAATGAACATGTCTTCAGCAGGTAGCTGGGCCCAGCTTAGACAACAAGCTCGATCTTTAGAAACTCAGGTATGCAAGTAGCCAGGAGATTAAGTAAAACTACTCATGTCGTGCTAATATTGTAGACGGAGACGCTTTTTCACACTTATTCACAATTTGCAGCCATTACCAACCTACCTGGAACACCAACCGACGAAGAAAGGGAAACAGAGCGTAAGTTGAATGATATTTTAGAAAAGGTCAATGATCATATGTGATTTCTACGCTCTTGTCGTACTTACATTCACAGCGGAGGACCCTTATTTCGCAACTGTCTCGCTTGCTCGATTCCGAGGCGACTCTCACGGCATCTGCTCTCAAACAAAACAACCTTACTCGAAGTCGCGAAGTCCTTGAGGAACATCGCAAAGAACTCAGAGCATTGAAGTCACAAATTCAAGATGCCCGCAATAGAGCGAACCTCCTCTCAAATGTCAGGTCGGACATTAACGCATACCATTCCAATGATCCCGAAGCGACCGAAAGGGACTACATGCTAGATGAAAGATCACGAATAGATAACAGTCACCTTATGGCAGACAGCGTTCTGAGTCAGGCTTATGCTGTGAATGAAAGTTTTGGTCTGCAGAGGGAAACACTAGTAAGTATAAATCGGCGGATTACAGGCGCTGCGTCGCGGGTACCCGGATTAAATAACTTAATTGGAAAAATATCTGCGAAGAAAAGGAGAGACGGATTTATTATGGCATTTTTCCTCGCTTTTTGTACCTTGGCATTCTTATACTTTATGTAAATTTAGGTATAATTGGAGTTAGTCCAGGAGACACTCTGGGTCATTGATTCCGCATTTTGTTACTAATGAAACTACTTCGATCGTAGTTTGTCTTTATGCCCACTCGTTGTGTTGACATCGTGTGGTCCTAAAATACATTTTTTTGAAATTTTGAAGTCTTCGATCAACTTTTTTACGCCTCTCACTAGGTCATCTTTTTCAGTGCCTTCGCAGAATCCACTACTTGCCCATCTAATCTTACATTCTCTGTCTAACAGATACGTATAACCAACTTTACTGTTCAACAAGCCAATCGTATCTCTAAGCTCCAGGGTCATTCCGTTCTGGACTAGAAAATACTTTCCCCAATTCTCAGCGCCAATTTTTCTCCTTTGAATTCCCATGAATAGTTTGATCAACATTGCTTTCAAAGAGTTTTCTTCAATATTAATGTGGATTAATTGCGCAATACCCCCGCTTCCATCTACAATCTCGTGAAGCTTTGGGTTATTATCTTTCGAGATGAAAGAAGCAGCCTGATTTTCCCCCCAGGCACTACTATAGACGCTGACCACAGAGATCTTCTCTCTCAGCGAGGGTGTAGTATCTCGCATGTTTGCTCCACTCTCCAATGTGCGACCGAAGAGATTGGGAAAATAAAGCGCCTTGTCGGCTCTGAACAAGCGCTGGGGCGCAAGGAATGATTTCCCCTTGGAGAAGCGCATATTTTTCCACTCCCGAAAGTATGGAGTTGCCATTTTAGCGGTGCTGTGAGAAATCTCAGTATCCTCTGTACGCTGTGCTACCTTGACTCACAGCTGCCTCCGTCGCACCAGATGCTTGTCGTAGTCGACAAAATCATCTCGCCGCTGCTTCCACGTGCGTCGATCGATGCCGGTGTTTTCCCCGGGTTGCGGCGGATGTGGTAGACCAATGGGTCGATCGAGCGGCTGGGGTACGTACTCATCAATATCTTTCCCATATGCTTTGGGGGCGCTTTGGAGAACTATGGATTTTGGAAAGTGCTCCGGAAGGACGGATGTACTGGCCCTGTCATTCTGAATGCCCGCATTACGACCAGAGGTGGAAAATACGAGTGCATGGCGGTCGTAGATCCTGTTTATAGCGCGTTGGAGAGGAAGGTTCCCAGGTCTCAGGGCGTATCGCCAGACAATCATCGTATGAATGTCTCAGACCCGTTCTGGAGGCCGGTCGGTCCGCGAAAAGTGCTCGAAATCTCGATATGTTTAAGCCGAGATGATGCGACCCCATGTTCCGGGTTTGATCGGCATAAGGCTACCTCGACCCTCCTGTAGAACCTCAACCTCTAGGTGAAGTGGAGAGTACAGAGGCAAGATGAATTCTCGTTTCCTTTCGAGTGTTTGTTACCGGAAGTGCCAGGTGCATCAAAGTTATAGTTACATATACCGTCCTAAAAAAAGATATTTCCATTCAACTTGCCGAGTCACCATTGTAAAGCCATTCCTACTCGCAGATATTGGAGAAGGTAAATCGGGATACCTACCTCCTACACCTTGAATTCTACTTAAAATTTACAGGAATTACTGAGTGTGAAATCACTCAATGGTTTGTCGAACCCGAGGCACGCGTCGAGGAATGGGATAAGCTCTGTGAAGTGACCAGTGACAAAGCTTCCGTGGAGATCACAAGTCGCTTTTCGGGCGTTATCAAAAAATTACACTATGAATCTGGAGAAATGGCTAAAGTAGGAAAACCCTTGGTAGACATAGACATTCCTAGCGATCCAAGAGCAGATGAAGTGAAGAGATTGATTGAGCCATCGACTTCAAGCGACGATGAATCCCTACCTAGAGATCAAGCCGATGCTAAATCCTCATTACCTTTGAGCGAATCACTAAAACCATGCCAAACGCTCCTGCCTGTATTACCGATAATTCCAAGCTTGACGTCTCTGGCAACCCCTGCTATTAGGCATCTCACAAAAGAGTTGAATGTCAAAATTGAAGAGGTTTCAGGCACGGGAAAAGATGGGAGAGTTCTTAAGGAAGACGTATTCCAATTTGTGAAGCTACGAGATAGAAAATCCCAAATTTCCACCTTGAGCAATCAAGTAAGCAGCCGCACCTCATCAGAGCCCAGCGCCCAAAATGAGATAAGTCTCCCACTCACAAAATCTCAACAAATCATGTTCAAGAAAATGACCAAGTCGTTATCTATACCTCACTTTTTATACGCAGACGAAATTGACTTCACTTCACTCTCCGAGCTACGCGAGAAACTGAATAGAGTTTTAGCAAAGACACCCCATGCCGGGGTTGCAAAGTTAACCTTTCTCCCTTTCATAATCAAAGCAATGTCGATGTCGTTACAGCAGTATCCCCTCCTCAACGCCCGGGTAGACCATGATGTTAATTCTAAAAATCCCTTCCTGACTCTGCGGCATCAGCACAATATTGGTGTAGCAATGGACACGCCATCTGGCCTACTTGTGCCCGTAGTTAAGAATGTCTCAGTGCTTACAGTACTGAATATCGCCGCGGAACTTGGGCGACTGCACAATTTAGCCGTCTCTGGTAAGCTCTCCAGCCAAGACTTAAGTGGGGGCACAATCACAGTATCGAATATTGGCAGCATCGGGGGCACCTATGTATCTCCCGTGATTGTGGAAAAAGAATCAGTCATCCTTGGAATTGGTAAGGTGCGCACAGTACCGGCATTCTCGGATTCGGGTCATGTGGTTCCGAAAAAAGTTTGCAACTTTAGTTGGAGTGCTGATCACAGAGTCATCGATGGTGCCACTATGGCTAGAGCAGCAGAAATCGTGCGCGAGCTCGTCGAAACCCCTGATAACATGATCTTGCATCTACATTGAGGCAGCAAAAGAGTGGTCTTATACAGGCTTCCGCAAATAGCGATAGTGGACACATAGTTGGACTACCGTGATTGAAATAATCGTGAGTTGAGTATTCTGCCACGCGCTTGCAGAGCGAGCACAAGTCTACGAGGGAAAGATAATGAGATGATCTTTTTACGCAGGATTAAACAACCATAGAAGGCAAGAAAGCCAGCATCAATCGAATGCTCGATCTTGGTTTGCAACCGAACAGTCTTTTACCGGCTCTAGACAGATTAAAGCACACGAGCTATATTATCATAAGCTTGTCAAATGCGATCATCACATTGAGCACATTCTCAACATACACTAGGATGGCAGACGGGGTACTGACCTTCCCTCGCTGTATCAAATTTTGACTAAACGGTTCTTACTCCGAAGCCTTGATTTATTGCTTAGGCCAAATTTCCGGTGTGAGAATGTACAGCGACCTGCCGTTAGCTCGCCTGCGGGACCCACAAGATGCTCGTCCCGTCGTCTTCATGAAAATAAGTTGAGGCACCCAAGTGTAGCTACTCGAAATATGGATCGATTAGGTGACACGCTGCAGAAACCCGGCCGGGTGAGTCTGTTGTACTGTATGGCCTGTGATATGGCAAGGGTTTTCGGGGACGTTAGTTGCTTGCCTAATTAGCTGCTGTAGTCTAGAGTAATAGAAAACTAGAAAATAGAACGCATGCACACGAGCACGCACTCTTACACCTTGCGGATAGGAACCATTCAATATACAGCGTCGTCTGAAGCTCTCCGAGCCCGAGTCAAGCGACAAGGTGAGGGCACGTTGCGATGTCGCCCTCGAGTGCAGTAGAGGGGTACTGTAAGCACTCTGTGGCTAGCCAGCGACTACAGGCTCAGGGGTGCCAGCCAAAGCCCTGCAGCGGACCAAACCCAGATCGTTGTGTGGTATGTAACCCCACCAACGTGTTGAGGTCTTCCGCGGGCATGTTTGGATCCGTAGACGCTGAGTTCTGTGATGTGACAGTTGCGCGCGAAGCTGGATCTTTCATGCCTTTAAAGGATTCCCGAATGTACTTAGGCGGTCTTTTTCTAGCATCTTCTGGCTCATATTGAGAGGCCAGCATTCTCCCTCGTCTTTGGCACTATGTACTAAAAACATCATATCTACATTATTCATCATCGTAATCCAAAAATTTTAATTTTTTCTCGTCCCCACCAACCACCCCGCTAACCCATGATAAATAAATAAATCCAACGCTTTTGAGTTTTATATTTTAGCATCTTTACCATAACGGTGCGCCTGAGAATGGTATTACATTTGATTAGTCGCTATCCCCGTGAGGAAGCAACTTAACAAGATGAACCTGTAAGATGAAGCTCCTTTTGTGATGACCACAAATTAGAAGCTAGAATCGCATATCGTCATGTTAAGTTTATTTAGTATTAGATCATTAAATATCATAACCCAGGATCGGGTTTTATGATTATGAAGGAATCTAGATGACTTGTGAGATCAGGGAGACACCCATCAATCTCTTTTTATTGAACACCCTATCCTCTTGTAGCTGTCCACAAAATTCTTGTTCTTGGCATGAGCAAGTAAATGTCGTTTGAGCTGATCAAACCGATGAAACGTTTTATCACAATCAGGGAACGAACAAGCATGTGCCCCTTTTTCTCCATGAGTTTTTCTGTGTTTGGTTAAATTCGAGGATTCTGAAAATTTTTTAAAGCAAATTGGGCATTCAAGGGGTTTCTCGTTGGTGTGAGTGCGTTCATGAACCGCTGGATCACGTTAGACAAGTCCAAGAGTAAGGTTTAGCTACATACTACAAGCACTCTGTTGAGTAAACGTTTTACTGCAATGCTTACATTTCCACGGTCGTTCACCAGTATGGAGACGCCGATGTTGCCTCATGGCTTGAGGCGCCGAAAAAGATGATCCACAGATATCACACGTCGAGCATTTAACTAAACGTTATCAGAAAAGTATTTCTCTAGGAAAAAACAACTCACAATTAGTGTGCGTAGCCATATGTCGTTCAAGCTTCCCCCGCTGTGAGAAACCTGATTTTGGGCCTAACCTACTTTCTCTCGTACACCCAATCCAACGACAATAATATCCAGATTTGTTATCTAAGCATTCAAGATGAGTTTCCTTGATATGGAGATGGAGTTCATTTTCAGAACGAAAATGCATTCCACAAATAGTTTCTTGCGAATTAGATATGTTCCAATTACATTGATGAATAGGAGTTTTCTCGGATTCGGTTGTCGCTTTTTTGATAGAATGATCTGTAGACTTACAATCATTGTCCTTAGACCGTACTCGGTGTCTGGGTGCTAAAGTTTCTTTGAGCTTCCTAATATTCATAGTATTTGTACTTTCTTTTGAAAATTGTTGTAACTGGCTTTGTCTGTCTAATTTAGGCGGAATATCTGTAAGCCCACAACTGACAGAATGCCCTTGAACTGGTTTGTTCCAAACAGGAATTGTATGGTTTTGCTTAGCGTGAGATATCAGTTCATTTGGGTCATCGAACCAATTACCACAAGCCCAAAGTTGACATTGAAGTTGCCCGGAGTATGGAGTGGCATGAAAGTGATCTAAGTGATTATGAAAACTTGATGGATCAAACGCTTCTACGCCTTGCTGACAGGAACCACTTGGACAACGGTAGCCATTCCCATTGGGGCTAAATTCGAAGCCGTGGTCATTTTGCAAGTGAGCTAAAGGATTTGTTGTCATATTCTCTGGGCACGTATTCTCTTGGATAGGACAATTATAAACCATCTGCGGGTCTATATGTTCTTGGTGTAAGTGTTGATTCCATTGTTCACCACTCTCAATGACTCTACTACAGTCAAGCCAAGGACATTGGAAGACGAAAGACTCGTCTGAAATTTCAGGTGGGTGCCCATTATTGTACCAGGACTGATCAAGGATATTACAAGTACTTGAATCTTGTGGTAAGCTTCTCTCTGCGTTAAACAGTTCGGACTGGTCTTTGTGTGAATTTAACGGTGAAAATGGTCCTTTAGGCGTTGGAAGCTCGGTTTGTGAGTAGATTGTTGAAGGATGATTTGAGAGTAGCGGTGTTGCTGGGGTAGGAGAACCTGCTGCATTTAAATAGGAGACCAACGAATTCGTATAAGGATTTCCTGGCGTAAAGTTGTCCATATTTGTTATTTCACTGGAAGACCATTCTCCAGACGGGGAATTTGGCCGAGTTGTCTTGAGACTCAGGCAATCCTTTTTACAAGCCGCAGATGCATCACAATTATTTCCATCCACGCAGACAATTACATCGTCCCAGTCGCATCCAGGCTCTGTGCAGGGGGGTATTTCACATTCTGAGTCGTCGCAAATAGTCTCGTTGAGACAACGTCTGGGTAGTTCAAGAGGGATAAACTCTGAACAAGGACTGGCACATTTTAAGTGCAAACCATTTGGTTTGAGCTTCCTTCTGCACATATTGAGGGGTAAAGCTTCGGCGCTAATATGATGCTGTTTGGCCGCTGGTTTAAATTGAGACTTCCTTACATAGCGGGACGTTGGGGATCTTGAAGAGTTGATAGCGGCAGATGCTTTGGGTGTTGGTGGGCCTATTGTAAATTCATACATCCTATCTGGAAAAGAGCTATCATCTAAATTTTGATCATGTTGAAAAGCCTTTGCGCGAAGCAATTGTTCTGACTTTCTGTAGTTCTCGAACCCGCCAAATTCGTCCGATTCCAGTGAGCTCCTGTATCGTGAATTCATCATAGTTTGGTTTCTATTCACAAACTAGGAGGCCGAATTAATTATATTTTCTGCTGGGGTCCTAAGACCTTAATACCTGCAAACAATTTCGAAAGCGAGGTTAACTGGTGACTTACTAACTTGAACTTGGAGTTTCTTTGTATCTTTCTTTGTTTTAAGGTATCCAGCAAGGTGTTCATCACGTGAGGATAAGAGAGAACAGTGGGAAATAACTTCCCCTCAGCCCTGTGGGGCGCCAATGCAGAGAAACAAAAATAACCGCAGTTGAACGCATCTAAAGTGTCCTATTTACCATCCTTGGACTTTTCAACGTTATTATATTTCATTGTTGGAGGGAGTTTTTATTGCGCTATTTGAGTCTAGAATGATGTTACTCATGAGACCCCTCCATATCCCACCAAACTACATAGACTATTACTCGAAGTCCTATTTTTTCTCAAAATACCTTTGGAAGGTTCAGTCACAATATAACTACTATCTATCCTCTGACTCGAAACTTTTTAGCCAGATATCAACTTTGATTCAACCGAGCATTAACAAGTTCATCTCTCACTAGCTGTAGGAATTGCGTGCGCGGGAGAAAAAGTTATAAAATATCAAGTAGTAATTAATACCTGTAGCTAAGCGAGCCCTAGACCCTAACTAAAACTTTAAAGCGTATAGGACGGCCCGTACCATACTAAGTCTCTGATATGTCGTGAATCACCTCACTTGCTATACACATACACATACATGTACATGCGTACAGTGTATCTTCCTTGTATTGTCCGTCACTCCTAGCTATTAGACGGGCGGGGGTAAATTTCAGATCATTTCGAGTTCATCTCTACAGTGGGGGCCAAGCTGGTCTCATTCATCATTACCGTAGAGGGAGGGAGCTGAGTGTGCTCCAGTCAATTATAATTCCTCTTCCAATTAACTAGGTCGTCTCCTACATTTCAGAAGAAAGAGTAATGAAAAAGGTTAAAAAAACAATTAGGTATCATTGGATAAGTTCAAGATTACATGCGAGGATTCATGTTATTGCAGACAGTGGGCAAGAAATCCATAGTGATCTCTTTTCCTTATTCTCATGACCGTTTCGTCTCAACCAAAATCCTCTTCCTTTAAGTATGTTTTAAGATCTGCAGATTTACTGAGCAACTACAGCAATTCACAATAGAGCAAGGCTCGTACACTATTTTATGTTATTAATATTCATATACTGAGCAAATTGAAAATATGACGCGTGTGCTAGTACCAAAGATTGCTTGCACTCGAGTCGTGAAGTGAAATACAGAGAGATAATAAAGTTCAAGTCGTTGAATTTGGTCACCACCATAATCAGATCAATGTCGGGGGTTGAAGTCTTTTTCATGGATATACCCAGTTACTTTACATGAGGTAACGAGATTTTGCCTGACGACCTAAGTTTGAGTTGGTTATGCCTCATTATAGAAAAAAATATACAAAGTAATTAAGCGATCTCCGTTTGGAAAAAAAAGTTCACAACCCTGGACATGGACATGGACAGTATTTGCCAAGATTACCGGTTACCACCCTAACGGCACAAAGTGTCTCAACAACAAAACGCGCAGTCCTCTATGACTGCTGCATGCAAGTATAATTTCCAAATGAATCGGATGTATACAGTTGTTGCAAAAAAGCTCACAAAAACCCAATGTGCAAATCACAAGCCATTAGATTTGTGTTTTTCAATATTATTATTTATGTGCAGACTAGTAACTAAAAACCTTAGTTGATGATAGGAAATACTCTTACCCAGATTTCATTTGCAGATACCACTCTATATGAACGCACCTCATCCGTAAATACCCGCTAGATAGATAAGCAAGAAACATAGTCAGTGACATGAAACTGTTTTCGTCTCTATACGAGTGCAAAATCTGTAGTTTTAGATTAGGGTCTCTCTGAATTCAAACCAGATTCCAGATGTCTCTACTTGAGATAGTATCAGAAACGACGTACCATTACACCATCTAGCCCGGACATGCATACTATCTTAAGAACACGTGAGCAACGTTATATATACAGCGGTTGTCTGCTATTTTTGTGTGAGATTTGATTGTGATAACTCTTTTTGGAGATTTGGGTTGATTACAGTTATAAGTACTCCGCTTTACCATCTGACATGATCTTACTGGGAAAAGTATATAAGTATGGCATTCCCTTGCCGAAATGAAGTTGTTCATAGGTATCGATTCCCTTGGCAGAATTAATTTTATCTTATTATAAATATAGTTAGCGTGTAAATATAAAGATGGCCCTTTGTGAGACATCCAAAAACACATCCTCAAAAATGATATTTAGATATGTCATTTGCAAGAAATAGATCCCATCCCTCTTCCGCCTAGATCACTGCTTGGCATATCATCGAATCTTAAGCTATCAGCCAATCTTGCTCACACGAGAAGCACGAATCTCGAGCTTCAAGGTTCACTCGCTCTAACCTGAGTCGTTGTGTCTATTACCTATTTCTAGCTCTGGATGCTATTCCTAAGTATGGGCATTTAAAATATTCATGAAAAAGACTCCACACGTTTAGGATTCAGATAGAGAAAGGAGGCCGCACAATAGGGAGCTGTTCCTTTTACTGCGGCGCAGTGATCATATATTTTGTGGGCTAAGAAGGAACATGCTTGGTCCTATGAACGCAGGAGAGCTGATTTTCTATCATAGTATATGTATCTTCTTGTTTGCTTCTCTGTGCGGAGGTTTTAGCTGACTAATGCATCACATCATCTGTAGCTTTTCCCGAACATAACTCTCTAAGATGACCCATTCACAAGAGTCACAACTGGTGGTCAACGACTTAGCACCTGCACGTGATGTCCCTTACTATAGTGCATCTTCAAACTTGCAGAGCAAAGACTAAGTTACCGAACTTATCGACTTTTAGCTGAATTATCCTCCTCCAAACAATCCTGCGACAACGAAAATGAGGTCGGGTACGAGGTCAAATATTGCGATAAAAACCGCTAATCCGATAGTATAATTCAGCACACTCTGCGGCGGGTTAGCCCGAGATCCTTCCACCCTCCTCACGATAGATTTCAACTTTTTAAATAACGCCCTCCCTACACTTTAATTCCGACTTTATTAACCATAAGGACCATTCTATTCACTAGAATATCCCATGAATATGACGGCATCAGATAGTAAGGCTAGGCGACACCGAGGGCTTACTGTTCATTTGAGTGAACACTTAAATGAAGACTTATGAGGCTATTATTGAGTGTGACAAATCATACATCGAGTGATATCTCTAATATGGATTAACGTGTAGACAGGCGGCAGGTGGATCACTCACAGGGGAGGGGAAGAGGGTCCGGAAGGGATGAGACCCGTGCCGGAGGAGTGCACACACACACGCCACTACTATACTCGGTATAGTCCACCATTCCCCGCGACCTGAGCCGCAGAAGTGCTCGGCGAGCTTATGTAACATATCTACCTACTCCCTCGGGAGACGACAGGGCACGTGCCTTGCAGGTGCTCGCCGGACGTTAAATTTTAAACAAACAACAAACAAACAAACAGGTGGATCACTCACTTAATTGTAAAGTGATAGGAAAAACTCACGAGGACCGTGCAACACGAGATCACTCAAGATGTATTATTGTGGCTGGATCACTCACGGTTATCTAAACATGTATTTAATGAGACGTTATGATGTAGCCCATGGAGTTATGGTTTTTATTCTTATCAAGTACACTCATTTTCTATACATCGTAGCAGCGCCTCGGATTGAGGAATGATGGTCAGATTTTAGATGTTCGGGAGTAGCTTGAATGAGAAATATGCTATGAGACAATTTGATAGAATACTTATACTCAGTATTCAAATTTTTATTGCACGCCTAGCAGTCAGATTGTGGCAGACCCAGACCCTCTATCTTACTGTAACTGTTTCTCAGGAACGTACTGTAAGCGTGATGGCCACATATGACGAACTACAAGTTCTTACGCTGTAGCTCTAAAATTTCTTCAACTATGAGTAAAGGTATTTTAGACTTAAGATTCTTACATTCGAGATGTTTTGGGTGACTTGAAAAATTATACGATACAATGAGAAATTTGGTTTAGAGAGGTGTTTTAACTTACTAGTACTTATCTTACCTTAAAGTATCTGTATGAAAAAAAGATATTGAATAATGTAAAACTAAAATCTCTTGATCATTCTATCACATAGCACGAAATCTGTATTATAATACTTATAAACCATGGCGGCGATGTCGCTGTAATCAGTTAACAGCAGAAATACCGATTCGGATTTATCTGATCAGAGTAAGCATTGGATATAATATGCTTATCTCTCACGGCTTATTTAAGAATGACATATTCTTACATTTTTGGTAGCCATTTCGAGCAGGTACTAGTCTCTCAAGTGTAGCTTGCCATAAGTATAGATTGAGCGGACTATTTTCGAATGAGTTTGAGACTAAAGCGGGATACCTATTGTCGGTCCTTGTTCTTTTGATTTTGAATCCATCTACGGCTTCGGCGGCCATCACCTTTATAGAGTCTGATCGAACATATTCTCGATCACATTTAAAAACATCCAAGCCTTCAGAGATTTGTTGAGACAGTATATTAAGGGCTGGGCCAATGAATCTAGGTTCAATCTTATCAGATGCCGTTAATCTACATCTGAGATAGGATTTTTGTCTCCGATGAACCATTCCTATTATAACGTCATGATCATTCACAATAAGTGATGTTAAAACTAAAGTTAAAAAACAAGAATTAGCCTGTAGGCATTCTATAAAAAAAAGTTGGTAATCTTGTCAGAATGGAAATGAGTTATCTACCACTATTATTGAATTTCCCATTTTCTATTATTGGCCATCTAGAGAGCTGACCGTCGTAATCAAATAACGAATTTATTTCAGGGATAGGTTGAGGATTCGAATTGTCGACCTTTTTAATCGTTTTGATCTTTCTGTTCTTCTTGATCTTGAGAACCGCAGCTTCTAGAGTTTCGAAGGAGAAGATATCAGTTGGACACCGGAATCCAGTGGCGATTAAATCATTTGATAATTCGAATAAATCTCGCTCTACAATGCATTTTACAAGTGATTCATCAGGCTGTTTCTGGACAACACCAAGAAGTCTAAAGTTATAACTTGCTAAAAGAATATTATAGACTGCATCGTTTCCTAATCGAACATCTTAGAATTTCATGATCATCGTAATCAATCATGGGAAGAAGATATTACCGTGCTCCGATAAAGTTTGTCCCTGGTCCAGCAGAGGCCACATGACAGGGAATTCATCTTGCTCTGTTATGCCAGCAAAGTTTTTATCAACCGTTTGAAGATATGGAGAATAACTCTTTCGGGATAGATCCTCTCTTGTTCGACTACGAAGGTCTTGAGCTACAGAGAGGAGAAATTCAGGGGAGAAAATCTTGGTACCGCAACGGTAAGCCCATTTTGGCACAGAATCACTCGGTTGGAACAGATCATGAGATTGGGTAACACATGTGAAGAAGAGGAGACATATTGCAAGAGTCAAGTACTGCCCCATGGTACGAAGAAGTCGAACCCTGCAAGAGCTATACAATCAAGAGAAACTACTTATATGTAGATGAGCACGAGTCAAACAAGTTTTGCCCAAGAATGGAATGAATCAATTTCATCGAAAATAATCTCATGAGCATCTCAATAATAAACATGATGAATATAATTATAGCATTCAGTCAATCAATCAATCAATGATTGTGTTGTAAATTTTAGTGGGGGGCTGCAAATTAAATAGCATGAAATGCTTAATAATAAAGGGATAATAATTACCACCTGTAATTTGTGTTTGGATTTTCAAACTAATTTACCCTCGCACCTTGGGACGATGATTAGATGGCATGACTAATCTTTTAATTCAGTCCTATGCTTAGGACTTTCTAGCATTCGATCTATGCCGCGAGGAAAACTGAGTACATAATGATTACAAAACATGCGAATACAAGAAAATTTGATATGATTAGGTATCCGCGTCGTCGTCGCTACTACGAGTACCATCGCTATCACTATGCGCCTGCACGATAACGTAGTCAATGATCACTTTCTCGGTTCGTAATAATCTGCTTGAGCAAAGACAAAGTATCGCGAGCCTTTAACAACATTATCGGATACTAGCTTCCCTGTCTATTTAAGCCGCTATGTTCGCTTGACTTTTTGGTGCGTATCCTGTTTCCCTCATCGATCATTCGACGCTATATCATGTCGCAGCCCTGACCAACCTTCAATGCTTCCGATACCTTGAGTAAGTATACCTGTTGGGAAAAATGTTTTCCCTGCCTATTCAGTGCGACTCTAGTGTAACGGCTTGTAAGCCGATGTAGTTCCTGTAGCCTT
>JAATOF010002242.1:0-13676 GCA_013170925.1 Podosphaera leucotricha | reverse complement strand
GGCTACGTGTAATACTGAGTGATAGAGAATATTGTAGAATAAAATGTCACCTGAATGAATGAAAATTATGAATTTCATAAAATTTAGAACCAAAATTACAGGGGGACTTTATTTCGGTCACCCAATTTTCACCATACAAATTTTAGAGATTTTTGCATGGATCAACTGTCAATCATGCTATAACAGGCTAGAATATGCACAATTATCCCTGTAAGACCCATTTTTTCTTGTAGCGGGACGTTCAATACCCTACTTGTATCGTACAAAGTGACGGGTATCACTTGCGAAATAGGCTTAGCTATAATTATTTTTATAGTTTATAGAATTTGTATGGCGATACCCCTACCTATAATTGAAATTTACATTCAGGACCCTTGAATGAGAGTACTTCCAGGGTCGCAGGGGAACTATCTACCGTGCGATCGGCCATGCTACTCAGGGGTATATCCTTGTATGGACAAGGGATAGAGTTGGCTAGATATACTCCTTTTTGTCCTCCAACCCCCAATTTCATCAGCAACTTTGTTCCATCCATACGCTGTCGGCGTTAACTACAGTAAAGATATTTATCCATAATACAGAGACTAAATAAAACATTTAGATAAATATCTCTAATAATTTTCAGTCATTGTGTAAGTCTAAGGGTTGTCGAGCCTGTGTCATCACTAAAACTGCTCTAAAGCATACATTCCTTCGTGATTCCTTCCACTAGAAATCGTTATTCAACTCGAATCAGCAGACATCAGACAACTCAAACAGGGTCAGGCTTTTCCACTCTATCTAGCCAGACATTCACTTTGTCAAATAAATCTCAGACCTCTCATGACAATCAAACATCTTAATTGGAGATAAGCACGCTGGTCAGAATGTCTCCCGCTCTAAATTTGTGATCAAGTATAGGCCAGGAAAGAATGAGGACGCACCCGGCGCTTTAACACGGAGATAATAAGATCCACTTGAAAATGAAGACAATAGAAAGCTTCATGTTAAGTGGTGTTGAAAAAAGAAATTTTTTGTGTTGATGAATATTTAAACTTGGATGCTATACATCTTTCAATGCAAAAAAATGGAAATCAGTCATCATTACTTCAGTTGTTTGATGAAGGATATATAAATGGATCCGTTTGTGAAAGGTTAGCCAAATTCGTGTGGACACGATGAGGCCACTTGATGAGATTTAAAATTTCGTTGACTAAATCAGCTACATTAAAGAATCAAACTCATATAAATACACGTCAAGCTTCTTCTCTCGCGACTTCCTCGAGATGGACACAACTTCTAGGTCAACCTAGCAAGTGCAAGTGACCATGGCTATTGCCAAGTCCTGATCTAGAGTCCTGATCTAGAGTCCTGATCTAGCTTAGGCCGGATTATACTAGAAGGGGCCCTGACCCTATGACACCATTCCCTCGAAAGATCCTCACAATGTTAAAAAAAGGCGAGCAATACTCAAAAGAAATATCTCTTGCCGATTATACGGAATTTAAAGGGCGACTTTTATATAGGAATTCTCTGTACGTACCAAAATCTAACCCACTTAAACTTCGCCTTCTCCAACTGCACCATGATTTTGTTACAGCCGGTCACCCTGGACGTGAAAAACATTTGAATTAGTTAGCAGCGTGATTATATATCACAGTACGTTAGCAACCGCCATATATGCCAACTAAGTAGATCAAATAACCACAGTAAATATGGAGTACTACGACCTTTAGCAATTGCCGAACAACCATGGCAAGAGGTATTCATGGATTTTGTCACGGATCTCCCGGAAAGCAAAGGATATGACGTTATCATGGTTGTTGTTGATCGGCTTAAAAATGAGACATTTATTTCCACGCACAACAACGACCAGCTCAGAGAATGTAGCTCGCTTTTATCTTCACAATATATGGAAATTACATGGGCTACCCACCCACATTACTTCGGACCGAAGAACCTAATTTACAGCTAAATTTTAGAAACATCTCTGCAATTCAATTACCTTGGGATCCAGACCTGAATGTCAATAGCGCTCCACCCAGAAACCGATGCCCAAACTGAAAGATTAAACGCCATTATGGAACAATACCTCCATACTCCTGTGTCATATCAACAAGATGATGGACGGATTGCAATATCTCGTAAAATGGGCCAGAGAAATGATGTCACCAGGTAGCCAGCTATTAATCTTGACAAAACTTTTGCAGTCGAAATATTTCATTCTCGCTCCTCTCACATGCCAGATCCATTGAACAAAGATAAAATCGAGCCTCGCTGGAGCTCGCGCCTTAAAAGGGGGATGAAGACGTAGCTCGCGATGAGACATGACACATACGGCGATATGGATGATACAATCGATGCTTGGTCATTTGATAAATGTTTGGTTCGTAACTGAGCACGGAAACGGAAGTTCGAATGTTCCACAGGTTACGGAACGAGGCTGGAGAGCTTAATAATGGGTAGGATAGGATGTATGGAAAGGTGAATAGGAAAAAGGTATTCGTAGAAAGAGAGGGATGCTGTAGAATTGGTCTTCCCGAGGAAGAGATGGAATAAAGGCACTGGTCTTCCTCAGGAGAAGACGAACAAATTGGGTATTAGTTAAATACAGAAGACGTTGCGTGAGGAGGAAAGAATGCCAATTAGACTTCGTTATATACATGTTAAGTTCCCATCTCTATCCTGTCCTCTCTGAAACTAGAAAGGCACATTAAGCTAATGAAACCTATGCGTTATGGTACCTGGGAGCCTGAAAGACTTAGCTATACGTGGACTCCAAATAAGGGGAGAAGTCGTCGAATTTTTTGACATCTCAAGAATATATTGATCTCTGGAGCCACATATTTCTCCCCTAATTAGATCATACATATACCTCATAAAAATGAACAGTAGAAAACTCGAATGTTAAACCATTACAAGTTTTCACGACTCGAAAATTTTATATTTCTATGGTGATGGGTGAAAGATAGTTTATGTAGAATTCAGAATCCAAAAGAAGGTATTGTTGTATCTCCGATTTTTGTCTCAACATGATGATGACTAGCTCAGTTTTATAGCTGGAAAATACCTAGGTCCGGCAAAACCTGTTGCAACCACACTCTGAATGTCAATATTCCCACTCGTATCATGATGTGGACTCCACATTTTCAGGAGTATGAAGCGGCCGCTGACAGGGGGATCAAACTTGACGGTACATTTAGATTTATCTCTCTCGATAAAGAACCTAGCATGAGGTGCCATTAAGCCTCCTTCGGCAACTTTCGTAGAATCTTGTGTAGTTAATTTCGAAGATTCAGCCGCTTCAAAGAGGGTTATGTTTCTTGCAGTTTCGCGTCGTCTTAAATGATGTCCTCGATAATGATGACTACTTAGCCGAATAAAATTATCATCCCAAGAGTTCCCATCTTCTTCTTCTTCTTCGTCTTCATTGCTGTCACTGTCCTCTGGAGGAAAAAATTGTAACATTAAACGTTCGTGGCTCTGATTTCTAGAATGAGAAATCGGCTCTTCACTTTCAGAATCACTGCATTCAGTTGTTACATTAAATGATGGTCCGTTTTCGGGGGCAAAGTCTAAGGGTATCTGTGCCGTTCGATGGTCACACTCTTCATCCTGACGACCTATGTTAAAGAGTCGTTGGGCTCTAATTTGAGCTGCAGTCATGGTTCCATTTTCACCACGTCGAATTGAAACAATGCGAGGAAGATCGCTATTGTGAGACTCTTGTTGCGAACGAGGCGGAGAATATTGAATTTGGTACTGGGCGGTTCTCGCAAGGAGGTCATCAGATGTCATTGAGATGAACACCATTCCTTCTTGGACACTGCAAATAATTGTTAGATTTATGCGAAATCACAGTTTTCATAGCTAAACTCACGGAGCAGTGTAGCCTGAGTGGGGTGCCTTAATGCACAATTCTTTCAGACAAAATACTGTAGCACCTTGGTGCCTAAGTATTAGATTGCATCTATTGGCCTTCGTACAATAGACCGTGCTATCATTTTCCAGAACATTTTCAGCAGGATGCTTCATCTCGGTGCCGTCAAAGATACCACCATCACAACTGACTATTTCCATCTTTAATTTACCCGGTTCTACTTGACCAAATCTTCCATATTTAAAGCCGGAAAATCTAGAATTTAGATTCCCCGAGTTCAGTTTCCTTCGTTTTGTTCTCCGATTATCTAAGTTGACACTAGGTTGTGGCTCAGCGTTGGAAGGTAATAGGTCGGACACAGCTTCGATTAATGACGCAGTTAATTCAGTATTTTCTTGGTTATTGCCATTATCGCTATCATCATCATTACCCAGAGTCCATCGGTTATAGTCAATTAATCGACCAGAATTTAACCTCCCATGTATTCTTTGGTGCCTAATCATAGATCTTACTAATTCTCTTGTGCTATTCTCTCTTAGGTTGTTCGTAAGACTTGAGTTGTTTGAAAGTATTTCTGTACTTTCGGAAGAACTAGGTAAGACGAAGAGCGGGGAAGAATCAGACTGGTTAGGTTGAGAATGATTATCCTGATCTTGATTTGAAGTCATTGTTACAGCCAATGGCAATGCTGATGAGTTTAAGTGTGGAATTTCGTTTAATACTGCTCCAGGGATCCGACTTAACCGTCCTATGGCTCTATAAAGTTCTCCTGAGGGGCTGATATTACGAGGGGTATTTGTTCCGTCAAATATAGCATTGATGATTTGAGTTGCTCGCTCAAATTCCGAGTCGGAGGGGGTATAATCGATATTGCTAGACTGATGAAGTCAGCTTCCCTTTCTGCTATTCAATGAGGGGAAATTTATGTATGCAAAGGAGATGAATGTATTAACCATATAGTGTAGCAGTCTCGATTTTTACAGTTAGATAGATGTGGTGGTAATCGGGGATTTTTGCCTGTTGAAGAGATACTAAGAAATTTTGAGTTTAGGACTGACACACGACAGATTGTGAGATACACGTCGTGTTGTATGGATGCGGTTTGAGGATGTGGTCAAAAGATTGTCTGAGCTTCCTAGTTGAGTGACAGAGCTCTTCGTAAAAGTACGCTCGCTTAAGGGGTTCTGGGACACATGAGGTTTCCGGACACCTAAATATATCGATCATGCATATCTAAAATCTATAAAGCTTCATGATTTACAAAGATAATTGTTACGAACTACTTTTCGCATCAATATTAGCCGTCGCTACGTTATCAGATACCGATTTAGCAGCGTTAAAATTACCTGCACTCTCTTTAACACCTTCCACGCGTGTGGAATACTAATTTAACTCATGATATTCTCAATTTCGGCAAACCGCAAATGAGGGTCTACGTGGACACGTTTTCTCAGCTTCGTACTTTGCAAAGGCTCAAGTTGATGTTTCGGGTTTTTAGTCTCAACATCAGGCGCGACAGCTCTCGTAATCGCAGCTGGGTGTGCCTCGGTAACTTTCTCGAACTATTTTCGAGTTTTTAGGTCGAAATTGTCAATATTCTGATTACCTTGTTGTGCTTAAAAACATTTTAAGGTCTCTGAGGCATGTTAAGAAGACAACTTGTGCATGATAAAAGTGGACGCTGTGGTTGGGATGCTATAGTATTCCCAGAGACCTGTAAGGGGACCTGGCTAGGGTTGAATCACAAAATAGCTGCTCGCCAGCTAGATTTAGTTATGCGGGACATAAGTCTTTCTTCTCTAGCGCTTTTGTAGAAAGAAATAAAAGATTCTTTCTTTAACGGTGCTGTGTCGTCTATGCTAAGGACTAAAAGTGTTGAGTTTTGATTGCGGTAACTTAACCTAAAACCTATCAAATCGAGAGGGCATAACACTTGAGATAAGTAGGTTGGTAAAAATTGAAGCTCAACTCTATTTTTTTCTCGAATGCAAAAGAGATTTAAGCTAACATAACTGCCGTGATCGTCCAGTATAAGTAGACGTGGGCGTTATGAGTCGAGTTCACCTCGGGTTAATGTATCCACCGTAATCACCCCAAACCTATCGTATTTGAGGTCTATTCATTCATAGAGGTCGTGTGAATCTAATCGGGGACGGATGAAGCGAGTTGTATGCAGCGATTTACCTTTATAAAAATTGTCGTCCATTTCAATTCGCGACCCACAGCAGAAATACAATTTCTAATTCACGGTCTTTACACACAAGCCCAATTTGTAAGGAGCCAGCAAGGACTTGAAAGTTAGTTTTGACACCAAGGGTTAAATCAGTCTCGTCCATATTATATGTCTTCTGTCTGCACGTTGATCATCCATCTAGTGGCCTCAAATTGCTTTAAGGATACTTTTATCTGATTATAGCTGACTGCCTCAGCTCTTCTTTAATATTTTGACTAGCAATTAAAAAGAAATTCGAGGATTCTGTTTATAGAGGTTGCATCCAAAATTTGCCGAGGGGATTTTGATGGCCGTTCATTTTAAAGATTAAGGCCGCCATCTCTCGATACCGGACGAGAGAAGGCGGGCAAGCTTTCGATTCTAATTCAAAGATCCCTTCTAAAAGGTAAAATTCCTTGTTCCGGAATCAATCTTTTCAAGTGTTGATGAATATTTGCAAAATTTGATGTGCGTTTATTGCGTGTGAAGGTACGAATGGTGAATTCATGTATGTAATGATAGTTAGTGTTCAGGAACCCTATAAGCGAGCGCAGTTTTACAGGGCTGACTAGTAAGAAGGCATTGTGACATAATTGATCGATCCATTGTTAATTTCAAGCATTTTAGTCACCTTCTCGGAGCCCAAAACGTTATACTGATGGAAGCAACCTCAGTTCCATTAGACCCTCCGGTGATGCCTGACCTTCCGAGTCTTAATGAGGTCAATCCGTCAACACCAAAGACTCTAGGAATAAGTACTGGTATTCATTCGACACTCGTGCTTATTATATTGAAAATAACTAACTTTTGTAGATGAGATCGCGCTTTACGATCGTCAGATTCGCCTCTGGGGAGTTCAGGCACAAGAAAAGATTCGCAATGCGAAGATCTTACTCATAACTATGAAGGCTCTTGCCAATGAAATTGCTAAAAACCTTGTTTTAGCTGGCATTTATTCTCTTACTATCATTGATCATGAGCCTGTTTGTGAAAATGATCTCAGTGCTCAATTTTTCGTTTCTGAAGCCGACCATGGAAAAAATAGAGCAGAAACTGCCGCATTACAGATCAAGAAACTTAACCCTCGGGTTCATGTTATTGTAGATCAGAGTAATATTAAAGATAAACCAACAGATTATTTTAAGGCTTTTGATATCATCATTGCTACAGACTTACATCCAACCTCTTTGGAAACCATTAATATAGCTACAAGGCTCAATAACAAGCCTTTTTACGCAACTGGGATATATGGATTTTACGGTTACATTTTTTCTGATTTGATTCAACATGAATATGTTTTAGAACGAGAAAAGAGCAATAGACGTACAGCGGTTGGTTCTGAAACGCAGACACGAAGCGTAGTCGATGTGAAAGAAAAAAATGTTAATGGCAAAATTTTCGAGTTAGTAACTAAACGCGATTCTTACTGTTCTTGGAAGACAGCCATAGATAAAGCGGGTCTATCCGCTGAGATTTTAAAAAGAAGAAATCGACTTAGGGCAGTCACTCCGATCTTATCGTGCCTCAGAGCACTATGGGATTTCTCTCGACTCCATGGTGAAAATTTACCGAAAAATACTGACGATTTGAAAGAATTTACTACACTTGCAACGCAAAAACATAAAGCCCTTGGGCTGCCTGATGAAACATTACGATCTGAGGTGGTACGAAAATTCCTCCAGAACCTTGGCTGCGAAATTGCTCCAGTATCTGCGGTACTGGGTGGACAGCTAGCTCAAGATGTGATAAACGTTCTTGGTGCACGTCAGCCGCCGATCCACAATATGGTCGTATTCGACGGTGACTCAATGGAAGCACCCATGTATACTCTACACACTGAAGTTATTTCAGCTCCCAGCATAAATTCCTCGGAGGTACAAATTAATCATTCCCCCAAAAAGGATCATAGAGCTGTGAATGGCGATGCTAGTATACATTCAGAAGTTATAGAGCTCTAGCCTTCACGGTAAGTCATATGATTGGGTAAACTAAGTGATGAAAAAAATTGGACTGGATATTCTACGACCTCTATTTTTGACTTGAAGAAATTAGTTAGATTCAGTGTTTAACAACTTATATTTGATAATACACTCGCGGAACAGTTTTCCACACATAGCAAATTTTATAGTCATAAACCATTAATGCACTAACCCCTTTCCTCCCCATCACTACTGTCTTCAATCTTTCTTTCCTTGGAGCCCATGACCTGTCCCTCGCCTTTCCTGACGAATATAAAGCACCTAGCTGGCCTATCTTCGCCTCTCCATCCCCCGCCGATCTCCCCGAGTTTATTTCTCACCATACCAAGAGTTCTAGCATGTTTATATCCTGGATACACACTTGAAATAAACTTGTAGCTCCGAGCTACCTCTAAGCCTGAATGTCGTGCCAGGTCACGAATATTCCATAATGTATATGGCTCACCTTCGAACAGTGTCACAATTATAGACGAGCCGTGCGTAGAAGATAAAGATGGCATTGCATTTTTAAAGAAGGAAACAAGAAGCTCTAGGAATAAAATTTGTGAGTGAGTGAGTAGAGCCAGGACACAGGTCATGCGTACCCTGGTTATACCTGACCTGCCGGTTCACATCCTTGCTCTTGCCACCGACATGAGGAAAATTGAAGATGATACGATCCATCTTTCCAGTGCCGTGGGAACGGTCTTCGGCCCATGCCCATAGTTTTGGCTTTGTCACATCATGACCATAGCGCACCACACCTTGTACCGCTTCAACGGCTCGAATATTCTCTTCCACATGTGGATACTTCTCGTATAGTTCATGCTTCGACTCGTAGACAGTTGCCGTAAGCCTTGTGCAATGATGATGCTCAACCAGTGAGCGGGCGAAAGAGAAATCCCCTTCGCCGACAAGCAGGATACTCTCGACTGGTGAAAATGGTATCCATGGGTTAAGTTGTTTTTCCTGAACAGACTTGTCTATCTTTTTATTTTTAATAATGGATGGTGGTTTGGTTATGCCACTAGGCCGTTTCTTTTGGCTTGGTTGTACCACATGTTTCTTTGTGGCCCTTGACATAGGCCGTAAAGATTTATTTTTCCCCATAAAAATTTGAATTAATTCTCTCTAGCAAGTAGTTTTAGATGTTTGGAGAAATTTTACTAGGCAAACCCAGGTCTAACGGGTTCTACAATTCGACAGAATTATGGTAGTTTTAATAAATTCCAAACACGGCAGAATATTTAACTGACGGATCGGGAAGGCTGACCGACCGAATGATTATTTTACCTACATGTAATCGTCAATCACCTCACGTCGAATCTTGGACCGTTTGGCTTGCGGACTTGATGATTAATCAATCGACTCTGCGCGCTAGTGTAGGATAAAGAACAACAGCGACAACATGTACGCATACGATCAACACATTGCCACTACCATTTGTCACTTACTCTCATCTATTTGAACGATACACTCGGTTTGCCGTTAAGTAAAATCTTTTCCACAAGTTAACCAAAGTTTACGCTGTACACTTTTATCACATATATTTAATCCGTACCCAAAACTATTCTATCACTTGAACTAAAAGCTAATTGAACTACCTGACGTAATTGCAAGAGAGCGTGATACGTTTTAAACAGAATCGAGTGATCCAGTAGAAGAATGATGACCATGCGATCTCAAGTGAAACTTGTGACTTTGAAAATGGGCAAATTTTTTCGAAAAAGCCTGTGTCTCTGGTCTCATGTAACAAACAAATCACGCCAAGTTGAAAAAAAGATAACCAATTCACACAGTCGCTAACTTTTATTCGGTATCGTAGAAGTGGTAAAAAATCGATCCAATATGAACTGACTCGATAGTACTCCCGTTCACTTAGTTGGAAACCAATGACAAACAGTCCATAATCCAAAGAAAAGACAAATGGTGTGTCCACAAAATTTTTTTTGCGAAGGTTCGATCAAAGCTAGAAGAAGGTTGATAAACGTAAAATCACTGTCAAGTTTCAAAATATCCATCGTTACGGCCAGTACGTCGTCGACAGCTCATGTCACCGTCGCCCCGGGTAGTTAGGGTTAGTGGTTAGCGAACATCACCCAGGGTTACCTGCATCACAAGTTCAATACTCGAAATATCCAAGATTCCCTCAGAAAGTATTTAATCCCAAGATTGAATCTGACGCCAGACTTCATCCTAAATTCAACTCGAACTTACCTCACCAAGGTCCGAACAACCCCTCACGAAATGCTCTCTCGGAAAACTTGAATCATCCAACAAATCAAATTTTCCATGCTCAACCTAGGCAATATATTTAAACTATATAGGGAACAGCACATGTGCAATCGAAAAACGGACGTTTTAGATCAAAAATTAAAGGTGTTCTTTAATATTTGCACGAATTTTGGTGTTCCGGAAATCAAATTTGCTAGTGCACTCCTAGTAATGATGACAGGTGTGGCCCATGAATACTACTATGATTTCCTTCCTCGTAGGTTAGGGCTTAAACTTCATAAAGATCTGTAGAGGAATGAAAGAGCATTTTGAAATAGAAGAACGGCGACATGAAATGATGAATGAATAGCATAACCTTTCTGTTGGAATAACGACGTCCTTGTAATCATGTGACTGTATAATCCGTTAACGCGTCGTGTTGTTTATATTCTTTTCTTAGCCGTATATAGGAGAATCAAGATCCATCAACACAACTGCAGAACGTGATATATATAGATTACGACCTTTGCAACGTGTAAAAGCATCCCGACACTTTCCTCAATTACCATCATCAAAAGTCATTCTGAAATTTCAAATCTAGAATGTATTGAAATTCTTGTCTCTGAAATGCAGAGAATCTGACATTTAGCACCAATGATAAAGCAACGAAGACCCGTATTCAGCTTGCGTGCAGGGATGTCGAAGCATGTTCTTAGTAAAAATTGGGTTTATCATTTTATTACATTATGCAATCATTACTTATTTCTACCTGGGGACATTAGTCTCTTTAAATATTGCTCAGCGCTAGTCTCAGCTTTGTCATTACCATATACAGTCAAGTCTGTGTATCTTCAATAGTTTTAGTGCAATAATGAAGCCGGCAGCAACATCTGAGGGACTTTGCTCAGATATTCGCTTAGCAATCACTACAAAATCTCGTATTGCACATCAACTTAACAACACGTTACTTGTATATCGCAACCTCTATGACGAAAATAATGGCATAAACGACATCACAAATAACATTAAACATTTGAAAGGCCCCTTAAATGATCAGAATAGAATCGAAAATATACATTTTACTGACCGACGATACCACACTAGTAATAATAGCTTTGAACAAGGATGACCACGAAATTCAGTCAATGAGAATTTCAAAGTTGGGGGCCGTAGTATCAACCGCAATAAAAAATGTTTTGTTTGTCAGAAAGGAAGATACTGGTCTACGAGATATTCACAGCATGAACGTAGTAAAGCTTATGAGATGTTCAAACATCCGTTGGAACGACACAATATGCCATTGTCTACCAAATTTGTTCGTCAATATATTGTTCAATTCAAAGGAATTCCGGATGAACAAAACCTCGAAAACGATGAACTAGACTAACACAACCAATTAATCTTAGAGTGTACGCTGTCTGAAAGTGATACGGATATACTCCTTGAAACAAATTCCGGTGTTAACAGCTCAACTTACTGTTGGTACTAGGCGAGATGGTCAACCCGATACTATTATTCATGATGCGGGCAGTAATTTTGCATCTTCCGAATTCCGGCAATTTGCAACCTCCATGACTATATTCACCAAAGAAGTACCCGCTGAGACACATCAGTCAGTCGGCACTATGAAGAGATACCACGCCCCATTACGTCGTGCGTATACAATTATTCGTGCTGAGCTCAAAGGTAAAAAGATTGACAAACACATGATGCTCCAAATGGCGGTTAAAGCGGTATATAATACAGCAGGCCCAAATGGTCTAGTTCCAACCTTACTTGTCTTTGGATCATATCCTCGACTGGCTGATTTAGATCTACTCTCTCCAACAGTATCTCAATGCGCCGCTGTCATTAAATCGTTAATGTAAGAGGTCTGGCGCTGCTATGAAGCCCGTCAAGTCAATGATACCTTACGCATGCGAAATGGTCCCAATTTACTCGACTTATATACCCTTCCACTCAATTCTTATGTTCTAGTATAGCGGGACAATAATAAGTGGGCTGGTCCTTTTTGGCTTCTATCAATTGATGGTCAATCGTGTAGCGTTGAGCTACCAAATGGCCCCACAAATTTTAGATCCACGATGGGACATACTACACCGGAAAATATTCCTATTAGTGCTCATTCTCCCATTGAACCTAACATTATCAGGAGAAATCGACCCCGTGAGCGCCGAATCCCAGTAAGATATTGCAAGGACGCGTTCACAATGATACTCATTAACAGTTTTCCTATCGTTACTCCTTTCCTTTCGGCCAAAGAAAAACTTAATTCAGAGCTAGCCATAGATCTACGAAACCAGTGAGTTATCACTTCTGACGGTAAATTCTTTCAGGAAAGACGAAAAAAGAGATTGAGAGGTTAATTCAAAAAGGAGTATTCAAATTTGTCCCAAATGATGAAGTCACAATGGAGTGACGTCTATTTAAGTCCCGATTCGTAGATGAAATCAAGGGCAAAGGCACCCCAAACCCATATGAAAAATCTAGACTGGTCATCCAAGCCTATAATGACGAAGGCGAACATGAAATCCCGACAGAATCTCCTACAATACTCCAATGTAGTCAGTGTTTTGTTCTCTTCTCTGCATTTCTCCCGGTCTTTCACCTGACCCTAAATCATATCTTCTCGATATATCACAGGCATATCTCCAGTCTGCATTTCCACTTAATTGAAAGATTTATGCTAAGCCACCTAAAGAACTTTCGGATTCCAACAAGCATGATTATGCAAGTACTCTGGCCATTATAGGGTCTAGATGGATCCCGGGCCTTCTGGTTTAGTACTTACCAGAAACATCGTAAGGAGAAATTAGTGATGCGTAGCTTCACATTTGATCCATGCTTATCAATTACGAATACAAATTACATGTTCGGCATCGTGGGTTTGCAGACCGATGATACGTCGTATCTAGGACATGAAAAGTTCAGAGGGCAGGAAGATGAAGAACCGAGAAAAGCTCAATTTTTAGCCAAACTACTGGAAAAATTAATGCCCCACAACCCTCTTAGCTTCAATGGTGATAAAATAATTCTAGATGGCGATGATGTCTTACTGATTGCCAAGGACCAAGGTAATCGAATTACGCTAGTTGATATAAAATCTCCATCATATAGAGATGACTACCGGGCGCAGCAGGCTCGAGGAGCTTCCTTTGACCTGTCAGTAGCTGCACAACATCAAGATCCTTCGGAAGAAGACGTGAAGCTCTTAAATGATTAAAGTGGCTAGTAGAAAACAAAAAAAAAGGAATCCGCTTTATTCCCATAAACCTCAAAGCCGCGAAACTACTCGTATTTTTGGACAGTTACTTTGTATTATGGTTATGAGCTTACGGAGGGGAACTCTGACTGAGACTAGATAATGCTACTTGATAATGGTTTGTCTGGTGTGGCTATGTTGTGCTGGATGACTTGTCCTGAGAACTACGTT
>JAATOF010002225.1:0-21950 GCA_013170925.1 Podosphaera leucotricha | reverse complement strand
GCATTTACAGGTGTTGTTAATTATGGATTCCAGCCATATTAATATCATACCCAGCCTTGCGGGTATCGACATATATGTATCACCTTGCCAATAATACTCTTGGCGATGCCAGCCTCGCTAGCGGTTAGCCTCGCGAATAATGACGTTCTGACGCAGCCAGAATTAGACTCGGGGATCTATCCCGTAACATTAACTCCTATTCGCTGTTAGCATGATATCGATGGACAAGGTTACATACAGATAAAATCCTCTTTCAGACGCATTGGAAGTCTTTCTAAATCTAAATTGAGCCTGATGGAATTGGATTAATAGCCGTGCTAGGAAACATCGGGTCGTTGCTCCTTACAGAACACTGCGCAAATAAACTTTGGATGATTAGAGCTATAAAACCCCTCGAGGTGCCGCCCGAGAACTTATCTAAGCATGTAATGTTTTCGGCCAAAGGTTGATAAAATTATGGATTGTGTAAAATATAGATGAACCTAGAGATACCAGATGTGCATTATATAGAGCGAATTCAAATATGAGAGACTGCTTGTAGACAGGTTTGACTGTAACCACTTGTAGTGATAACATCATTATACTTTAGTCAACACTAAGGACGAAATTTGAGAATTCTATATGTACATAAATATATCTCACCAATGAAGTACATGTAATTCAAAGTAGTTAACCATGAATTATGATATCTCCCGACCGCTTCCAGGGCTGAGACCGAATAATCAATGACTGTTTTCAAATTTTATCTTTGCACATTCAATGTTGACGTATGAAACATGATTATCGTGGCGCAAGGGGATTATCTTTTGGTGAATCATGAGGTCTGGTTTAATTTTTTATCTTTCTGCCACAAGGAAATCTCTTTATAAAGTGGCGTTCCGCTTTTCCCATCGTCTTCGATTTTCATGGACGAAAGAGATCCTAGCAGCATCAGTAGTCACAAGCAAATTCATTATTTTTCCTGATCTTTAACTTCATAAGATTGTATTTCCTAGTTTTCTGAACGAAGCCGAGGAGTCACGGGGTCGATCTGGTTGGCGCGACTCGGAAATATTTCTCATTTTTGATCTCAATTAACTGTCCAAATTTCAAGAGCAACTATTCAAGGTTAAAAGTGTATTATATTTGACAATCTCGCTTATTTATAATGGTATCATTAGCTAAGATTCTGACCTGATTGCATGAAGAGTAGACTTCCTACCATATTCTTAGCATGACTTCGGTATTGTAGTCTATTTATTTGCGTGTCAATTATTTTCAGGATAGTAACACTTACATCTAGAGCGGTGTTTTTGGGATGACTCTATGACAAATAACAAAGAATAAGTTGTAGAGTAGAAATAATTTGAAGATTTGAGGTCCTGCGAAAAATGCGTAGAATCAGTCTTGGGTTATATTTAAATGGCCTGATATTTGTGATCGAGGATTAATTACAGACGAGGAGTATAGATGGTCGAGCGAATTGATCAGTTCACATGATACTGATTTTTTGGAAATAATATGACAACGAAGATTTGTGGACTTTACGATTCAATATCAGAATCTTTTTCGTCGTGATTAACCTCGTCCTCATCTTCTAATTCATCATCTTCTTTTGCCTCGTCATCGATTAAGCCGTCATTGTCGCTATTTTCATCTTCATTATCCTCATCTTCTTCTTCTGAGTCGGCAATTACTTCTTCGTATAAAGCCTGCATATCTTCTGAGATCTCGCTGTCATCATCTTGAATAGCTTCTAAATTTTCATTCAAAGTGATCCTTCGATTTTCATCTTTTAATACTTCATCTGTATTATCCTGTCCCTCGACATATATAACTCTTTCATCTTCGTCTTCTTCGTCATTGTACCTTTGATGAAAGTTTTGTATTCCCTTTCGTAACTCGAGCTGAGCTTCGAGCATATCTAGTTTGCCCTTTAATGACAATACACTCTGTAAACTCCTTGAGCGTCCATGTATTACTTTCGTGAGTTCTGCAAGGCTTTGCATGAGGGCTTTTTGAGTGGCTAGATATCCTCCATGCGCAACTAATGTCCACTGTACCCAGACCATGAGGTTTCCTGCTCTGCCTGGTCTTCGATGCAGTCTTTCAGATAATTTATGTAGCAGCTTGGCAGCGAGTGACGAGTCGAGGCGCTGAATGGTTGCGCGAACACTATTGACATCAGATGTATGCAAACATGTTTCAAGGAGAGCGACATCATTTGTTCGAAGGGCTTGAGCGAGGACTGTTCCAAGAGATGCGCCTGATGGAGGTTGTAAACAAATTTTGGGATATACAAGAAGGCGTGAGTCGGGTTCTTCGATTGCACCCATAAGGTCGATAGTATCGGGGGCGTTTTCTCGGATAATGTCTCCAAAAGATGGTCCATCGTACATTTCCGAATCTTCTAGAGCGTTCGTATCTTTTAAAGATCTCAATTCTTTTATGGTAATATCTAATTCCGCTACAGATCCTTCGATCAAGCTATCTTCATCTCCACTGCTTGAGTCACTTGAGATGAGTACCGGATCATCATGCTTATCAAGTTGTAAGTCAGCAGTACTTTCTCCGGTTGAAACAATAGTCTTTGTCTCAATTAGCGCACCTTTTCCAAAAGTTTTCACGCCTTGAGTAACCACTGGGCGGCCAATCTTCTGGGAGATTTTGCGTTTGGTTGACATTTTGAGAGAGAAATATCTTCAAACAAAAGTTTGTAGCTAATTCAAAAGCTTCTACAGGAAATAGGGCTGTAAATCTTTTAACACTTCAAATTGTCGTCGCGTAAGAGTCGTACTGAACACTCGAGATCCGATTTTTCAGAGAATGCAAATTTCGTAACTTTTGGCGTACATCCAGTGCACGGACTCACACTAACGGGATGATGATCCCTCAAGCTGATGTGAGTCAGCAATCTTACCACTTTCAATTGGCCAGATTGAACTCGCTTGACAGGGGTATGCATATGTTTAGCGTGAATTTGACTGCTCCATAAATCTACTAAATTATAAAGACCTCCTTCCTTCAATTAAATTATACCTATTCGCGTGTGAAATCGGACCACATGACCTCAGTTCCTTACCGAATCAACTAAACACCGACGACAAGCATTAATAAATCCGAGGAATCGAAATTTATATTTTCGAATTACGCTTTTAATAAAAATTTAACATCCGCGCTGCAAAACACTGATTACTTACAATATCTGCTACTTGAAAATCACCTAAACTTCATCTGCAGACAGCGACACCAGCGCTAGTGGAAGTAGCGACTTTTGCCAGAAACGACTGTCGTATTTTCAGAAAGCAATCAAACCGCTTTAGTCACTCTTTTATTCAACCATCACGTTCCATCACTAAGCCTTATCACTAGCGCCTGCATTGAACCTTTGGTCCTCAGGATATCCTTAATTTACAGCAACTAGACCACAGCTCGCGCTATTGGATTGTGACTTATCAAATAACAACAAAATACTTCCTGTCTCTATTCTTGCCAACACTGTAGCGCTTCGCGTGTAATCGATTGAATAGGATATTTCTTTTGTATTGGTGGTTGTTATCTTTATATGTGGTCTGAGAACTTAAGTTCTCTGGCAGTAATGACCACAAGCTTATCAGAGGAAGTCGTAAACGACAAGGTTCAACCACTAGCGCCTTCAAAAGAGGTGATTCTCGATCCCGACACTAAAAGGTAAGTGCCCCGTATCTATGTAAAAGAACATTAACTTACTTATTGTCCGATTAAAACAGAACTTCCCAAAAAGAAATTGTTTTGCTCGGCGCATCTGCTGAAATAACCCTGACTAAAAACCCAAAAAATATAGATGAACCATATCCACCTAAGCTATTGAATGGAAATTCGCACATCAAATTGCCCATAGCCGATAAGGTCGAGTCTAAGATCACAGAGTTCGTAGAAACACCACCTCTTCCTTCCCAAATTCAAGAGTCTTCTCTCGATCCTGTTAAAGACGTCAATGACAATATATCCCCTACTTCTCCTGAGACCCTCATCTCTGAACCGATGAATCCATCTAATCCCGATCAACCTGTAAGCGGATCTGATGCAAATGAAGAGAAATCTCCTCTTGCTACTCCCACCACAGTGCCGATAGAAGCCCAGGAAACTGATGTCGATCATCTTTCCACGCTCTTGATAAGTGATAAACCTGCGCCAGAGATTATTGCTGAACAACTCTCTGTCATCGATGTTTCTGATCAGCAACCCGACGAATCCTGCATTGATGAGCCCCTCATTGAAGATTCAACAGATCTGAATGACATATTAGACGAAGAAGAAACTCTGAATCCACAGTCAGATATTGAAGTCGATGTCGAGTGTCCGATACCTTCTCTTGTTCAAGAACTCAATACAGACTCTCAGGCTATCCATGACGACTTGGAAATAACAGATGCGCCTCCTACATCTATAAAAACCTCTAGAGAAAGAGAGGACGACGATGAAATAGAACCATCTGCAAAGCGTGCTAAGATTACTGATGAATCTAGCCAAAATGATACCCTAATTTCCTCGCCTAATATTGAAGAATCTAATCAAGGTAGTCAACCAGCCACTAAACTTGTGGACCCAGCTCCAGCCACAACAATCACAGCATTCCAGACCAAAGAACTGATTAAAATACTAAGAAATATTGCTAGAACTAATGCCGGTAAGAATTTTCGACAACCTGTTTCGGTATTATGGCCCACTATAGCCGAAAACTATGCTGCAAAGATACCTAACCCTATGGATCTTTCGACTATTGAAAGAAAACTCAAAGAAGAAGCATATACTACGATCAGTGATATCAAGGCAGATGTTCACCTGATCTATAATAATTCTGTCATCTTTAATTCTGCTGAAAACCCCGTTTCTAAGTGTGCTATGGAAACACGAAATGCGCTTTTTAGCAAGTTCTCATCTATTCCAGCTGAGCCAGTTCCTGTATCTAAGAAGGAAAAAAAAGCCATGAAGCGATCGAGTCAGACCTCGGATAACTTGGCCCGTGTTCCCACTTCCAGAAGAATTTCTAAGGATTCTCGTTCAGCGCCAAGTCATCCCGTGTCTAAATCTTCTGCGCAAGCTTATGCCCTAGATCCCACTACAAATACTCCGCTGATACGTCGCGACTTAACTAAGGCTGATGGTGGTCGCCCTAAGCGGGAGATACATCCACCCAAGAACAAAGATCTGCCGTACTCCGTCAGACCTAAGAACAAAAAACACTTATTCGAGCTTAAGTTTTGTGAAGAAACATTGAATGAAATGCAAAAGCCTAAATATAATAATATAAGCCATCCATTCATGATTCCAGTCGATCCAGTAGCTTTAGGTATTCCCAATTACTTTGCTGTAATAAAGAAGCCTATGGATATTTCAACTGTCGCTAAAAAATTGAAAGATGGTGCTTATATGAATGCGCACGAATTTGAGAAAGATATACGGCAGATATTTATTAATTGTTATAAATATAACCCCGAAGGAAATCCTGTTAGACTAATGGGTCAAGGCTATGAAGAGGTCTTCAATAATTACTGGGCTAAAAAGGATCAGTACATTGCGGATCACACTCCTTTGGCTGTTAGCCTTAGCGATAAAGATTCAGATGAGGAAGAATCGGAAGATGATGAGGGTCCAGATGGAGCTGCCGTCTCAGCTTCGCTAATGAGTCAAAAAGAGCGTCTTCTAGAAGAACAGTCGAAGCTCATCAATATGATGGGTGCGAGGCACAAAGATGAAGGGCTACTGCAGATGCAGACCGATTTGGTCGAACTTATTCAGAAAAGAGTAAAAGCGGCAGAGGAACATGCTAAGAAAGCGCTTAACAAAAAAAAGGGTACGAAAATATCCAAGAAAGTTGTACCCTCAAGAAAATCCGCCCCTGCAAAGAAAGGCGGCGCTAAAAAGAAGTACCTTGGCACTTTGGAGAAGGAGACAATATCTGCTGGGCTCGGATTGTTGCCTGCTCAAATAATGGCTAATGTCGTTGAAATGATAAAAGCAGAACGGCCCGAACTTGCGGTATGTGTACATTTTCTCAAATTATTATACCTCGTCACTAACACTTCAAAAGGAAGCCGGGGATGAGACAATGGAGCTTGACATAGACAGTATTAGTGATACAGTTCTTTGGCAAATCCATGTAATGATCATGAAACACGTTCCTCACCTTGAGGCCCAGATCAGGGAGTCTATGAGCAGCGAGCCTCATCACGCCCCCCGTACCGCGAAACCTGCCACAAAGAAAAAGAATAAACCAATGAGTAAACATGAGCAAGAACGAAAGATTGAAGCCCTTACAAACTTAGACTCCGAGTTCTCGAGAGCTAGTTTTGGGCCTCAAGATCATGTGAACGCTAACATATCGAATTATGCTAACTCTCATGTCAATGCTCACAATTCCCTGGAACCAGAGTCCAGTGGCGATGAGGATTCAGATTCAGAAGAAGAATAAATTGTAGGTTACTACCTACTTTTGCTCTTAAGTCTTCCCATGCATTTGCCTAGGATATAGGTTCTTCCGAACTTGTATTTTACTTTATCCACGACTTGATTAAAGCATTGTATAATATTTTAGAGTCACATCAACAGTGTGAGTTCTCAGCATGACTTTAATTACTGAATACAAACTGTCAGTGGTGGTACAGTACTAGGATATCACAATTATCAGCGCTAAACCCACTACATCTAGATAGGAGTACTCTGGATTGAACTAGAAGAAGCTGGTACTTTATGGCAAGAGCTCAGCAGGAAAACTATAGCCATAGCAAATTTGCTAAACGCATAGCTCATGTCCTGGGTTGAGCCCGTACTTGGGTTGGTTGTAGGATCCATACCCGCAATAATCTGATTAAGAGTGACAAGTGGTTTATAATATAGGAGCCATCTTGACACTCTAGTACAGCATCGCATCAAAACGAATGTTCGGAGTAATGGTAGTGAATCCGATTCCTCGAAGTGGGAGGCAAGGATTAGGTGTTACAAGGGTTATGGAGTTGTAGGGGCTGCGATGCAATGGAGTTGGAAGATCCACGAGGAGGTTGGGTATCATGAGGGGAAAATTAAAGCCCTATTATGGGTGGTAAGGGTACAAATTAGCAAACCTAGGCGAAGTCAAAGATGAGGGTTATTTCCTGTATTTTCCTCCGTAAGTAAAACTTCAGAAATTATTTTGGACTACGACCATCTCATCACGTTGACATTGCGTGACTCTTAAAATTCTTGATTTAGTAATCAGAGCCCTGAATTTTTCAGATATCGCGTCTACCCTCTCACCTTGTAACACCTTTTAGAATGGACTCTGATTCAGAAATTTATATGAGAGAAGATTTTTTCTATGGGAACGAAAGGGCCTCAACGATAGGGCTCATCCAGTGAGATTTATCATTATATTCAACTAATTTTACGATGATTAAAGTTACAAGAGAAGTTAGATTTATGGATCACGTGTAGAGGTATATGAAATTGAACTGTATGGTAACGATGTTTATGTTGTAAGTTGTTGTTCGTGGTGTCTTGAGTTCAAGACTATTATAACACTAGGGCTCCTCTCTGACCCAGGCCACTCCTTTTACAGTGCTCCTATCCCCTTTTGCCACAAATCTAAGATCACTGATACATTGACCCATGACGAGTAGCCATTTGACTCGGTAATTACTCGTAGAATTCAACCACCTTTTCTACGGAACCTTCTGCACACCGCCAGCGCTCAGGTAGCGGTGCTCTTTCCTCGGGAGACAGTATAATGTCAGAATATCTGTAAACTGTGAGAATTCATCGTAGCAAAAGGAGCCAACTTAGTCTAATCTATCATCGCCATAACGGGAGCTGGGTACGCTCCGGAGACTCATGTGGGTGACTTTCCTCTTTGACCAAGTGATGGGGGTTTCTGTTGGTTCTAAAGATAAACTCCAGGTTCGTAGGGGACACCACGTACAGGTAGAAACGCCGTCTTTGTCCCCCTTATATTGTAAGTATTTACACATGGATCTTACTACGTGTATTTCTATGCGACATGCTGATGGAGAAAGTCAAGCTGGTCCGAATGCGTAGTGGCTGTTCTGGGTTCTATTACCCACCGACCGACCACACGACTCTTTCGATAGGCACTAAACCATGGCTTGTATCTCCCAATCACCAGGCTATCAGTCCCAAACTTCAGGGTCTCTCCCACCACTTCTGCAGGAATGATTTAGGGACCCTTAGACGAGAAGTATCTGATGCCGTCGCTTTTAAGTCTATTTCCTATGCTTCATCTGATCAAATGACT
The DNA here is from genome assembly GCA_013170925.1 of Podosphaera leucotricha. Taxonomy (NCBI): domain Eukaryota; kingdom Fungi; phylum Ascomycota; class Leotiomycetes; order Helotiales; family Erysiphaceae; genus Podosphaera; species Podosphaera leucotricha. The sequence continues at coordinate 13,702 of JAATOF010002225.1, read as the reverse complement.
CTCTTCTAATCTTCGCGAGTTCAGCTTTCGTGTTCTGTAGCTCAGTAATCGAGCTATCCCGTGCGCCCTTAACAGCTTTGGTTTCGTCATCCTTTTTAGAGCAAATAGACCATGTTCTCTCAAAGCTCGTCTACAAGTCACAGGAGCAACTTGATCTTCTCTTTCTATACCTCAAGTTCTTGTAGTTTCTGCTACCCTTTTTCCAAAAACTAACTTCGAATTTCTTTGAATCTAAACACATATTAACTTTTGAGAAGTTGTGGGGTTAGAGGAAAATTTATCTGACATGGTGGTTTTATTGCGCATTTCTAATCGCTACTGTACGTGTCACCTCATCACAAGTTTAATACTCTTTCGGACTGATTAAGTTGTGAAAATCCCTAATTGGAGAGCCAATTCCATACTTTGTATGCCTCACAATAATAAGAATATATTTGCGTTCGAATGAACATCTCACCATGTTGAGGGTTCTCCGTGAAAATGCGATCTATAGCAGCACCAAAAGCGAATTGAAGGGTAGGGTAGGCAATATCTACCGACAGGAACAAGATGATTCAGAAACGACAAGCTGCGTAGTAAAATAGTAGGTCAGCTGACACCATGGTTATTGGGCCAAATAAATCCTTTGAAGAGGGTTAAGACGAAGTAAAATAAAGTCATGTAAAGAAGTGCACGACAATCGCTAGCTGATGGCTATTTGAAAGTACAAATGAGACGCCAATAATCTATCCTCCCTCTCCTGAATTTTCCAAATTTAATGGCTAGAAAATAGAGCTACTGCGCTAGTTTGACATTCATCTTAAAGGTAAAAGTCATCTCGATGAAAGACGCGTAGACGTATCATTAATTAACCTTCGTTGCAAGTGCACCCACCGTCAGACTCGTCAGCACCGCCACCTGAGAAAATATCATTATCAAAGCACACGCTGATGATTTACTCTGTCGGCCAGCACAGTGGCTGAACATGATAGTAGCTACGAACGTGCGTGACATAAGGAGCGCGTCGGACTGCAAATCGCACACATGCGCAAGTCTCGATGAGCCCCCTGACGGAGCACCTGTTTTTGGCCTATTCGCTCACGTGGCGAGAGCTTAGTTTGTATTATCATCTGAAGAAACTGCCGATGCACAGATTAGCTGCAACTACCAACTTCAACCTTTTTACTTATGCGATTTTCTAGTTCTTGGTAAGAGAGTTCACCTCGATTCATTTATTCAGAACGCCCGTCTCCCCGAGCTGCATTATTAAAATCCCAATCTACATAAAGGTAAATCTAATCTGTCTTGTTGAAACGGAGTTTCTTTGTCCTGAACGCCAGTAAACACAAAGTAGGAGTCACGCTTAGAATTTTTTCTGGCGACCTAGGATAACATCGGAGTCGTTTACTCCTCTACTGAGTAATACAGAATCGAGAATCGTGTCATGGCAAGTTCCGTACAATGGCCTCAAACATTACCATAGCTACTGCATTTGCAGGAAAAGCTCTGAGGAAAGAAGGCAAGAATCCACGCCAATACCCGCGCCACCCAGACTCCCTCCAAACGCCCTTGGTCGCATTTACCCATCCATCACCCCGACCGAGCCACCTCCGCTTTCCGTCTCCCAAGCCACCTCCAAGAGCATCAGTCATAATTCGTTGCTTCACGACATCACTCGGATAGCTTGTACACCAAAATATCTGTGCCGATAACCCGCCAGCCCAAAAATTTACCATGGAAGTACTGAGTGCAGTATGAGTTTGTAATTGTGTGGTTATAATATCATAGCTACTCCACCAGAAAAAGAAGAATGATCGAAAGATTAGAGTTGCTGTCCAACCATGGTAAACTCCTCGCAGCCCATGATGCGTGTAGATCTTGCGTAAACAGTCGATCGGACCTGTATATAGGCGTCGACTGTTGTGGTATTGTACCTGCAGGCGTGCTTTCACATGTTCAACAGGCCCAGCTAGGCAAGAGATAGTTGCACCGGCAAGAACACCGGCAAGTCCGTGACCCAATGGAGGAAGTTTTGTAGGTATAGGATCGGAGCCAGAGATTTTAAGAGAGAGGCTCTCAGTCGATGGAGCGAAGATAGTCTGATGCAATAAGGAGCGATAAAATGTGAGAGATCCCATCAGGATACTATCCATGAATATCCAACCGACGAGCGGCGGCGTAGCGCCTTTGTAGAGCCCTGTGATACCCTCATGACGGAACGTTTTCAACATACATTGGAAAGGCCCCGAAAATTGTGCGCTGTTTGTTGTCTGCAGGCGTACTTTAATGGTATCGAAGGGATGGCCCACTACAGAGTTTGCATCAGCTGCGAAGATGTGGAAAACGTGCCTAATATAAAGCCTACCTACCACTCAGCTTAGCAAAGCCCGAACATATCCCAGCCACGAATGCTCTGTAGTTTTTCTGCTTCCTCGGCTGCTCCGTCATCTTGACCTCTCCATCTCGGTACGACTTTGACAGAAATTTTGTTTGCAGAGAAAACTCTTGAGGTCGATTACATAAGCAGAATCCACAGCGAAAGTTTGCTGATCCAGTAGAAAACCGAGCCAATCAAATTTAATGCCAAGGCCCACATCGTACCCTTCCCAGCACTAGAACAATCTCCACACAATGAAGGATTATCCTCAGATGGAGTTGTAGCTCCATCGAGATTCTTGTGATTGATTGTCCACAAACGCACGCTCGATGGTAGAGATATAAATCTGCATCTATTTATTTTTTTGAGGAGGGGAAGGAATTTGTCTACAGCGACTATCCAATCGGCTCTCTCACTCGGCAAATAAGGGGCTATGACATAATTAAAGCTGGGGTTTCCCGACCATCGTCGGCGGTCGGCGCGTTCCCATTCATTTACCAAGGGTGGTAGTCCCCTCAACGCATGGACGCGATGGACGCGTCTGCTATGCAATACGAGAGGTTTCGTGCCAAAGGAAATCAGAGAGATTTCTGTGACATCAAGGCAATTGCGACTAGATATGATTTTATCATCATGCTAACAGTTATCGCTTTTAGCTATTAATTGGCTGCATGTTCACCCTTTAAAACAGAACATTTCTACTAAGAGATGACTTGCACCGATCAAGAATAAAGTTCCGATTCCAATCTCGACTGGCACGTGCCTTGCCCTAATGCGTGACTTCGCATCCGTCATGCCCGGTACATGGCGCCAGGATTTGGCCGACTTTCTCACTTCTTCAACGGACCGCACACGAATCGGGCTACTACACTCAGGTGATTACGGGGTCACATTACTGAACGTGTCGGACAATGACCAAGCTCAGTTGATCGAACACTGAATGATGGGATGCGAATCTTCTCTTTATCTTCGGCACTGACCAGCATGCCAACTAAGATTCAATAGTTGCTCATCCATCTTTTTATTGTTGCATTGTGCATGCTTCTCACACGAATGTCCGTGACTTTTCATATTGTAGACCGACTAAATGGGCATATCTCGAAAACAATCTACATGTATCTCCAATCATAGGAATCTACCCAAGGGAAAGAATTCGTTGATCATCGAGGCACGATTTTGCTATTTTCTGGATTCGAATCGGTGAACTTTTGTCCCAAACGGGGCGTGTTTAAGGATATTCAGACTCCGTTGTATACCTGAAAAAGCAAGACAAAACGCAATTTGGACGACTTGCTGGCCATAAACAGTTTAAGTCAGTCTACGACTGCTCACAACTTCAATACCATCGTCGCCTTCGGATCAAAACTAGTATCCCACCACCACTTACAACTATTTACGAGAGTCTACGCCTGAATATTATGTGACGATTATTATTAGATTTCGCCTTGCTTAACCACCTTCAGCAAAATCGTGATAACATAGACACCTGGGCTGGAGTTTCTCTACGAAGGATGAAAACGCGAGATACGTCTTTTTGGAAGGGTAGAATAGGTTGACTGTAGTAGGTATAAGTTTCACGAGATAGGATGAACTGATATACGGAATTTGGCCTAGCATTAAGAATTGTGGTTCCATCGGGAGCATTTTGGAAATCAGATGTTTGTGTGCGCTAAGTAAGCATTCGCTGTTGCTCCTTGGTGAAGCGGGTGGGAGATCTGATCGACGCTTGGCCATAATCATTAGGAAAAGCTCATATCAATCTTCTGCCGTAAGTGGCAAACAATCTCTACGGACGTCGTTTCAGAAAACTCATTACATTATTCTTTGTACTTCTCTACTAAAGTATGCTTTTTTGAAACACACTCAATTTTCTAAAGCGTCAGCTCTAGCACCTTTTGTTCTCATGTTGAAATTGTGATTAGATGTAAATTAATCATCACCATCTTCATCTAGCACTTTGATGAGAAATTCAGCTCATCAATATAAGACCACTTCATCTCCAGTGATATCACCATCTTCATTGCTAATACCTACCCAAATTATTCCCATACCCTCCCGCTCTCCAGGATTTCCAAATTAAGCCTCCCATTCGGCGCAATTGCTTCTGTCAGAGCACGATCATCCTCTACGCCTGCCAACTCAGGTGGGAATTAACAAACTAATCTATGTACTATCGCCGCTGTGATGGAGCAAGCAGAACGTAAAAGCAAGCATCGATCGAGTCTAGCTCAAGAATTTCTCGAGATTATCGTAGCCGGGGCTAGGAAGGCGAAAAAGAAGCAGCGGCTTGGGCGAGATCTTTGAACTCCCCTTTTGAGAAACGATATTCAGGCGCGCATAAGAAAATACAATTGTGGTTCCGATTTCTTGTATGGAACACCTCAAACAAGCGACACAGTAGCACTGAAGGCAGCAAAGGTATCAGATCCGATGGCCAATCAAATCACTCATAAGTCGACTCTACAAAGTCCGCGATAGATAGATACCCTTGAAGCCGTAGAAAGCGAATTTGCTTACGCCTGGGGCCGGAATGTGAGTGACGAAGATTGTCCCCAAAGAATTCCGGCATCACTGGTAAAGCCAGGCTGTCAACCTCCGCCGCTATCACGGCGATGTACGCCGTCCGATCGGGATTCGCAACTGCATATGTGTATCCAGTATGCTTAGAAGTTCCATCCTCTCCGTCGGGAACTCTCGCGGAGCTGAGAAACCCAAAATGGACCGACCCTGTCTCCAAGTGGTTCGGTTCTCTCGGTCGGTCACACCGGCTTTGCTGCTGTACCTTGATAATAATTGGATAGTAAGATCCTCGCATCATGGTCGTAAATGAGTGTCGAGCTATGGATGGGGCTGTCCCTAATAATAGCGCGCCACAACAAAGCACTTTCCGGCCCGTTTTCTACGAGCTTGTCAATACAATTCAACCAAAAGCTCGCCAAGTTCAGATTCAGACTCTTCGGTAAAAGTGGATCATCTAGGCCTGTATACGACGATGACCTATAGATCAGAGCTAAAGATGCTGGGGAGTGCACTCCACACGCTCGTAATACAAGAGTCAATCCCCGAATCATTCGGAAGCAGGGGGTGGTATTCATGCTACGGTTGGCAAGTCCCATTAAAACGGGAAGCATGCTCTACTGCCAAGGGGGGGTTGTGGGCTACTCATCGACATGTATGTACTTACTGAATTTGACTCACGACTTAGACTCTTGATTGATATTGTTATAGGTAAGTTTGGGCATGTATTTCTCGGACACATAGGGTTTAGGGACACTTAAAAAAATCATACCCATAGACTAATTCTCATCATTATCATTCCCATACCTCTGTAATACTTAAATGATAGAGATCAAGCTATTCAAGAAGCCATTACTGATTTGAAATCTGGAAAATTCAAAAAGGTCATAAGGCAGCGGTGAAGACTTACGCCATCCCCATCCCATTCTCCACCTTTAATAACCATCTACACCATGTACCAGATAGCTTAACTAGTCATCAAAATCAACAGCGATTTAGTCTTATCCGAGATTTTTTTTACCGAGTGCATTCTTGAGATATACACTCCAGCTTGTCCTCTCTCGCATGCTCGTCGTGTTCGAGAAATGGCCATTCGTGTATTGTAAGCGAATTTTGCTGCAAAACCTCGCGATACGTGTTTTATTCGAGATGGGAAGAAAGATTGAGACTCCTCGAATGAGAGAAACAACACCTGCACCGCTGCAAGCGACCCTAGAAAAAGTTGAGCGCGCACGAGAAAGAGCCTCAACGCGACAATAGCTGGAACATCATGCATGAGACTGGGTTTGCTTGATCGTCGAAACAAAAGAAGACGGAGGTCAAGGGTTCGGCGAACCGCGAGTGGATGTCAGTGATGAGTGAGACGACGACGGCGCATGTACCGGCCTGAGATCGCGAAAAATCCACAACGTTCCCGAATCTTGATGATCGATAGCCACCCGAGCCATGTCAGTGCAGACGTCGAGTGGACATGCAAGCAGAATAAGATCGAACTCTTATTGCCACCTAGTTATCACATGTCTTACAGCCGCTGGATTACATGCTACATGGACCACGATGCTATGGAAGAAGGCCTCGCATCACAGGTTAGTCGGAGTGGCTGGCGAGCTGCTGGTCTCTGCCTGCCCTCTTCGCACATTCACGAAAGTCTTGTGACTCCTTCATTAGAGCAGGATCCCCCATGACTGACAGGAAAATATCTCATGATGCCAAAAAAATCCAAAGATATCTTTGAAGCCTAGCGAGAAATTAAGAAGACAGAAAATCTCTCGCGAAAGGTTCGAAAATCGTTCCAAAAACAAGCCAAAGCGCTTTCTATCAGCAACGCAAAGGAAGCAACACTCCAAGCCGAAATTGGTAGGCTCAAACACTTGCTTGATAAATTCCAGACTGCGAGGCCTACCAAACGTATCCAATGAGACCCTAATCAATGCCGTGCAGACAAAGAGAGCATCATGGGTAGAACTGGAGACTTGACGACCGAAGAAGCCTGTAAGCACTAACACAGTGATACATAGGCACTCAAAAATTCTAGCCGATAATATCATAGCCAATTACTTCTAGCAAATAGTGCTATTAATGCTTGTCTACGTCAGTCATTAAATTCAATTAAATCGACTTCGCCTGAAATATTGTCCACGTGATTATCTGTCATATCATTGAGGCTCTCAGCACCGGTTTCCATATCCCCAGTTTCAACATCATCTAACTCAATTTCAACTCCTCCGATATCGTTCAGGTTATCGTTTTGTCGCTTTTCCTTTTCTTCGGCCTCTAAACACTTCACTGCTTCCGTAGCCGCGCGAGTTTCTAGCTCCAAACGACTTAGTCCTTTTTCCACAGTTACCACTAGTTTTCCCCCAACAAGAACAGAACAAGTTTGCTCTGTCCTATCTACCACATACTCAACTTTTTTATCTACCGCCAGCTTGCCCAGCTTGATCTTTGGATGTTCAACATCCACACCCTCTGTAACCATACGTCTGAGCAGTTTTAGAATACCCATTCGTTCTACGACGCCCTCGACGACTGTTAAATCTCCAGAATCTATCCATACAGCCCCAAGCAACGCTTCGACCATATCGGAGAAAAACTTTTCTGCCCCTAAGCTACAGAGTGCCATCCAGGGATAGTAGGTCCCACTGTTGATAGCATTCTGGATCTTATCACGATTCTCGCAATAGTACTGTGCCGTAATTTTCTGCGCATTCGAGATGCCGGGACTGTTGTGTCGCAAAAAGCAATACAGAGGCACTTTTTCAAACTGAATCTTGCGTTGGTACGAGGAATCTTCCGAGGTCGCTTCAAGGTCGATAACCTCACGTTTGTGATGAAGCTCCATAGAAATGACAGCAAGGAGATCAGCGTTGACGAGTGCAGTCCTTAAATCATGCATACGTATATGTGGGAGATTGGAAGGGTACATGTTCTGAACGACAATATGATCAAGAATTGAATCCCCGATAAATTCTAATCGTTCGAATGAGTAGGATCCCGATGGATAACTTGCATGAGTCAGGGCTTCGATTAAAAGAGAAGGTTTTTGAAATGTATATCCAAGCATGGTTTCGATCGGTTTGATACCTGCTGGAAGACTAGTAGTAGCAGCTTGTTCATAGATTAGGTTTCGACAGCTTTCAAGTGATTCCCATTTTATTTCAGGAAGGAAGAATCGAAGGCAGGAAATCGCTTTCGGAATTCCACCCTCGAGCATGGCAGCTCCCACTAAACTTTCAACAACATCTGCAAGGACTTTTGTAGACATTTCCCTTTTTTGGTCCTGAGGGTAATGAAGAACTCTTTCAACGTACATAGGATGCCACTTTTTGTCCGCAAATTTATCAGTTATGATATATCGGTCAAGACCGCGTTCAACAGCGGCTCGTGCAAGTCTGGAGTTGGCTACAAGATGATCTTTTCGAATTGAAAGGTTGCCTTCATGCCACCTAAATTTAATTCATGTTAGAAATTTTCCCCTGAATTAAAAGCGCCATAAATCCCGTTCTAAAGGAGCGGATAGGATTCACAAGTAGAAATATCAATCCTAAAATACTACTTACATTGGGTTTGCAGCCATAATTTCCATGGCTGCGCAAAATTTCAGGACTGAATCACCAAGAAATTCAAGGCGCTGATAATTGAAAGGTTCAGAAGAGTTACCTGTACAGATAGCCATTAATACCGTAGATGTATCAGAGAAGTTGACTTCGGGTCGCAAATTTTTACAGAGATTTTCCGCAACAAGATGTAACTCTAGTCGTCGCATAATACTCGGTACCATGAGACTAAATTGAAAGTATTTAAATGGAATTACATCTATTTGACAACGGTTTAAAGGAATGACGGTATAGTGTGGCTTAATTGAGGCAGGCTGTGGGTCAGGTACAGGCCGGTTAAGGAAATCTCGTCGACGAGTAAGACGCTCGAGAGAAAGATATGGCAGATCATCCGGAGCATGTTTAAATTCACCTGTTGGCTTCTGTACATCCTTGATGTCTGGTTTTTGTGGCAACAATTCTCTGAAGATATATGGAGTATCTTGATGATCCCTTATAAGTTTAGGGGTGTGTAAGGGACTGATATCTTCAGGTACCGCCTCACGCTGTTTTAACTGTGAATTTAAAGAAATAGGGTGGCTTGTCTTAAATTTGATGACATGCTGTGACCCCTTTGGTACGGTAAATAAAAGATTACTGCGGGCAGCATTCAAAAGTGCATCCGTATCTTCATTGATTTGTGCCCAGGTTTCAGGATCTATCTGTTTCTTTATCCAAGATGTAGGTATTGAAATTTCTATTTCTGTATTTGAGTCCCAATAAACTTGAAATGAGGGTAAATTCGTGATTAGTATAGGCATAAAAAAGTCAAGATTTAGCCCATTAAAAGAGATAGTTGACTGAAAAGCGGTGCCTGGATTTTGATCCCAGACAGTGGCAAGTTCACACCAAGGGTTCATTTGCTGCTGGACCGTAATGATAGATGGTCGAACTTCAACAGCTGATTTAAATTCATCATCAAGAGAAAAATGTCGCAAGAGTGGTAGAAGATTATCAGAGATAAGACCAACTTTATAGAGTTTTTTATAAGTCTCAAATGCAGCATCTTTGACAGAGTTTTTTTCATTCTGCCATAACCTCAGACTATCAGTCGTTCGAACAGTCTCGTTAACCGATGTTGGTAGAATGACCCTCGCCCGGACTAGGCCTTCCGTATCTTTGGAGAGAATAAAATCAGGACGAGTATCCACATACTTATCTGCTGGAAGAGTAGAACAGAAGTGGTATAAATGTGATACTGCATTGTCAAGATCGAGGACTGCCCCAGTCTTTTCGACCCGAAAAATTCTGTTATGCTTAGAAGCCTCTATCTCTTCTATCTCCTCAGGAATTGTCAACTCTCCTAATGCACGATTTTCATCCTGGTAGTATGCTTTCATATCTTGCTCAAGTTCATTAAATTTGTTAAGATCGTCACTATTTGATCCAACAAGAAGAATTAATTGTGATTCCTGCTGCCTCGCACGACCTCGCCGCTGAACATATGATTTGAGGTTGGAAGGTCTATGAAAGCACAGAACAAGATTACAGGAGGGTGCATCTATGCCTTCCTCCAACACACTGGTTCCGATCAATAAATTGGTCTTACCAGACTTAAAATCAGGGAGAGCATCATTCTGTGAGTTACTATCAAGCAAGTCAAACATATTGGATCGCTTTGAATGCCTCGAGTAACCAACAATTGACCCAATCCTAAATCGATTACAAGTAAGAGGATGGATTCTGAGTAGATGTGATAAGGCCGTAACAACCGCCCGTTCTTGAACGAATATAATACCTGAAAAATTATCTGACTGTTTTGAGAGGATTCCGATCATTTTAGCGACTTTATCCGAGACTAGGGGCATGTTTTCTGATGCATAAAAATGGGTGGATGGAATGATCTTAATTCTTTGCAATAAACTTTTAAGGTATCTCTTCTCATGGTCTTCAAGGCTCTCATCCCATAAATCAAAATCATTTTGCCTATTATCAGCTGGCTTAGATACCCTAGAAACTATTTCGGAAACTGACAAATAATTAGTTTCTTCTAAAAATAAAAAAAGATATCGCATGTGCTATATAAAGTGGGATCCTACTGTAATAATTTGCTGCCCACGGTCCAAGTTCTTCGAAAACTGTATCGGCAGCATTATAAAAAGCTTTAATCTGATCAAAACACCATGTCTTTCTATTTAACACAAGTTTTTCAAACTTTTGTTGGCTTCGGAAATCTGTTTGTCCGATTAAGCTTTGGTAGTATGGATCTTCCATAATTTCAAAATTAAAAAATAATTTTTGAAGGTCCTGTAGAGTTTTTGGAGATCCTAAATCATCAACAGAAGGATCAAAATGAATATCTATGAGAGCAGGTAGCTTGACTCTTTCTCTCAAGTCTAACCGAGTTTTTGTGGGTGTTCGACTCAAGGAATCCAGAGTTTGCTCAATTTTGATCAATGAGCTTATTTTGGAGCCCATGACTGGGCTAGCTGTGAGCCCAAGAATATGAGGAACAGTCAGCCCTGAACACTTTCGCGGATGATAGAATAAATTCATTATTCTTGCACCCGGGTGCTTTCCTACACAGTTATGGGCTTACTCTGAATTAGTTTTTTCCGTAGCACAGATAGATTTCAAGTTTACCTTCGTCAAAGACTATCAGAGCGAGGGACTGGAGTTGCACAAATCCGTGGCTGAGAGCATCTAGAAGGATTTGGTATGTCGAAACAACCACTGATACATTCCTCAAAATGTCATCCCATTGACTTTGCTCAGTCCAGCGATCAACACTATCGGCACCTGAAAGAAATTTGACTTGGACAGAAGCAATCTGTGATTTAATATATTCATGTTGTTGTCCACAAAGAGAAATTGTTGGGGCGAGGAACCAAATTAACTGAAAGCCATTAGAAATAAAATATTTTTATCCGATAAAGAGTAATGCGTGCCTTTGGCTGGGACATACATGTCAGCTCGTACTTGATCCTCATTACAGCGCTAGAAAGATTGGTTAACTATTTTGAATGGTCAAGTTTGAGAAGTGAGTTTCAGAGCTGAAATTCTTTGGCATACCGAGTCCAAAGAATGTCTGTATTTAAATAGAATACAGGCTTACACATGAGTTTTACCGGAGCCGGTGTCCATCTTCGAAATTTAAGGTTATTTTTGAAAGTAAGTATACAAGGTCGAGAACCTACGGCGATGATAATGTTGCGTTTTAAACTCTCTTCATACATCTCAAGTTGGTAAGATCTTGGAGTAATTTCTGGAATGCAAGGTACGACAGCTAAGGAAGTCGACTGCTCTGCGATGACAACGTCTTTTGACGGGGCCTCGACATGCCTTGTTTCTCTCCTCCTGTCATTAATGTGATGGGAAAATGATGATGAGGTTGAATATCTAGGTAAACTTCTTGTTTCAGAGTCATTTGGTGATCTTGCTCGTTTATTATTTGAGTAACTCATGATTGAATAACTAGAAAACGGTGGCGTTAATCTTCGCATGAGTGGCTCGTACACGTAGTTATATATCTCGCTTAACTGTTGGTGAATTATCTGTCTAAGCTTGTGGATATTAACTTCGTCCGACTTTTATAACCTTGTGATAATGATGCATGCAATAGCCGTATGCTCATTTTTCTTTGCATGTCATAGTATACAGGAAAGTTTTCGGATGTTAATGTACAGATATTTACATGCGCTTGGGGCATGTAATGATTTGGACAGTCTCTAGAATTTACCTCGTCGCAGTGTATGCACCCTACAGACCATAAGACGAATGATTGTTGTTGTGATGATTGAGAGTATGCCTCAGTTGGATGGCACGCAGCTTTCACTGTAAATGTTATTGGACATTGAACTATAAATTTGAGAGTGTTCAAGAACTCTATATTTACACTTGGGGTGTTATTCTTCTAACCACAATAGGCTAGATGTACCGTGCCGCCAGGGCTAAAAATGACAATGGGTTGGAGCAGGGTATAAGCTCGCTTCAGGGATTCTCAAGGATATACATGTATATGCTATATTGAAAGCGCTATATTTCATAAATATTGCCTGAGGCATAGTAGTTACCACGATGCGCGTACATGTACATTCAGGATTGATTCAGTTTCGGGATGCATTACATAACTTCAATTCAATTTTACTAACCAAGAGTAGTAATTAATTTGCGTATCTTTTGTGAAGAATTAGCAATCCCCTGTAGCTCATCCCAGAATTTTTGATTTTCGCGAGAAAGCTCAGAACATGGCCCTACTTGTGGAATGCTTATTCATCTTCAACTTAGTCATATATTTTTACTCTCACGTAGAAAAACACTCGTAACTCACCCAATTTCAATTTTTTTGGATTAAAAAATGTCATCGATCAATGAGGAGCTGCTTGCAAATACGTGAGGGTTAATTCAGGTGCAAAACTGACCGTGTGGTGGCACGACAATTTCAGGGTAACGTGCAAACGTCTCCGAATACATCTATACGGGTTCAAGGAAGTTCAGGTAAGAGAGGCTCAAAAGTACCGACCATGAGATGTTTGGTTGTTAAAAATATTTCCATTAATTAGTCTCTAAACCTATTCAATCAACCGGATCAAGTTTCTAGTAGATATGAAGCCTATTATGAACGCAGCAAATATTTTGAAGCGTTAAGTATGGTTTTCATGCATTAGAATTTCCGGGAATATTACTCAATTTTTGCTTCCAAAACTTAGTTCCCATACAAGGAAAATATTCATTATATTACTGATTCTGAATCGTTGATAATTGATTGTAGCAATAGTAAAATTTGAATGTTGAGTTTTGCTGCGAAAAGTTGGGGAATTTGGCGCTTCGTCGGGTAAGTAAACCCCGCGATTATATTTTCAGTCTGGTGATTTTTGATACGATTGCGCTGTGGTTGAGCGTGATAAGGAACTTCCATTCAAGAGTGGCTTTCACCATACTACGGCCATTCATTGTCGGACAGCTTCGACGGCCTGGTCGACGTCAATTTCGGCACATTTTATTTTGAATTAATTCTATTCTAAAAATTTAGCACAAGATTTATGAAGATTAAGTCTAGGGATAGATTAAGTAAGATGTGGTGTTTAAGGGCTGGCCAAAAGTAGGTTGGTGTTACTTTCAGATGAGAACATGGAACTTAAACATTTATGGGAATACTTTCACCTTCATTAGCGTTTCTTTTCTGTTATAAGTAATAATATCACGTGGATATAGCCTTGGCATCTTGGCACAAATGTATATATTATGTTGACATCTTGTATGTAAATAACAACCAGTAAATAGTTCATGAAGT
>JAATOF010002213.1:0-17762 GCA_013170925.1 Podosphaera leucotricha | reverse complement strand
TTTTTTTTTTTTTTTTTTTTTTCGTGGCATATTCTTTATGTTGTTCCCTTGACTTTCATCGTCAACCCACACACCTCTAGATATTGACCTACCCATATATTTTTGGATGCGGTGACTCCTGAAAGCTAAGATTACTAATCAGCATGAAAGACCCCGCAGGACCAAACAGAGTCTTATCTGAATCTTGGCATTTTTCATTGACTTGAGAGTTCAATGGTCGGCTATAGGGAGGCCTGACTTACAGGTCGTCAGTCTTATTATTAGGATAAATGGAGTAAGTGATCCCTCCAATTCCTTTCACGATTCATCCACAAATGCATACCCGCTGAAATTTACAGCAACAAGAACTCAGTACATATACACGTAAGTAAGTGTAGGACCTTTACATAAACATGACCACAGCTCCAAAACCACTATCTGAGATCAATCATGTAATTTCTACTATGCCTAAGAATTCTATGTCGAGCTCGCACGCCAACAATCAGGCGCCTGGACTTCCGAGTTTTCGATTGTATGTTAATAAAATTATCCGTATTGAAGCGCTTGCTGACGCCCAGAAACTAAGGCAGCGAGCTTCGCGTGCATGTGAGGTATGTCAATGACGCTCTATGAATTTTCCTTATCAATTGAACATTTACATTTGGAAACTCTTCAAGCCGAGGCACCGAGATATGTAGACATTTGTTCTTGTGCATGCATAGATCGTCTATTTCGGCTTGCATCTGTTGCTAACCTCACAGCAGACTTGCCATGCGCGAAAGGTATTTTACCTTCTACTTTGCGACCTTTAAACCTCTCTCCGACATGCATAGCTGATAAGAGTAGGTACGATGTGATGCGGCGAGTCTGGGGAGACCGTGCACCAATTGTGTCGCATTCTCTATAGAATGCAAGATTCCTTCCAACAAGAAAAAGAAAATAGCGACTAGTAAAGTAAAAATTACTAGGAAGTATGAATCTCCAGCAGTATGAGGTAGATCTATGTTAATATTGTGCGCAGCGTACGACGAGATGCTCCTGAAATAAGTCCTCCAAAGACTAGTATTCCACTTGTGCGAGAGAGCAATAGCCTCTACACACCACAGGATCAAGGTGTACCAAAAAATGTTGCTGACTGCAACCAAAAAGACGAAGATGAAAGCTCCTATGTAAAGCGCATGAAATCAAAGTTTTCGAGAGCACCAATCAAAGAAGCTGGAAGGGTTGCTTATTTAGGAGAATCTTCAAATTTAAATTTATTGGTTAACGATAAAAATGTTACAACAGATGTGGTTCATTTTCCATTACCTGAAAATGTTGGAGGATCTTGCGGTCGGCTTGCCGATTTGGATAAATTGGAAATCGATATTTTACATCAGAGGGGAGCATTTTTGCTACCACCTAAAACGTTATGTGATGAGTTAGTTGATTCTTATTTTAAGTGGGTAGCTCCGATTGTGCCAGTTATCAACCGAAATCGATTTATGCGGCAGTATGACGATCCTGAAAATCCTCCATCACTTCTTTTACTTCAGGCAGTATTGCTTGCGGGGTCTAAAGCTTGCACTAACTCTCAACTGATGAATGCTAATGGATCCGAACCCCCTGCTGCCTTGACTTTCTACAAGCGCGCTAAAGCTTTATTTGAAGCTAATTATGAAGACGATCGAGTGACAATTGTTCAAGCCCTTGTGCTAATGGGGTGGTACTGGGAGGGACCTGAGGATGTCACGAAAAATGTTTTTTATTGGAGCCGAGTAGCTACAATTGTAGCTCAGGGCTCTGGTATGCATCGGAGTGTCGAAGGATCACAACTCAGCCTCGCCGATAAACGGCTATGGAAGCGTATCTGGTGGACTCTTTTCACTCGTGATCGATCTGTGGCTGTAGCTCTTGGACACCCAGTCCACATCAACACAGATGACATAGATGTTGAAATGGTATGTGAGGATGATTTTATCGAGGATGAAAATTCCAAGTATCTACCAGATAAAATACATGTACAGTTTTTTCTTCAATACGTAAAGCTATGCGAAATCATGGGATTAGTATTATCACAGCAATACTCTGTTGCTTCGAGAACTAGACGTCTGAATTCTATCGATCTAACACACTGTGATGTGGCTCTCGCAGACTGGCTTCAGAACTGCCCTAAAGAAATTTATTGGGATACTGATAGGCACCATTTCTGGTCAGCTCTACTTCACTCCAATTATTACACGACTCTATGCCTACTTCATCGAGCGCATATGCCTGCGGCTTCAAATAATAGGTTGGAGCCCGATGGCGAAGTCAATACGTACCCATCGAAAAGTATTGCGTTCCAGGCGGCTGCGATGATAACATCTATTATTAAGAACCTTGGAGCTCATAACGAGCTGAGATTTTGCCCGGCATTTATGATCTACAGCTTATTCTCGGCCCTCATCTTACACGTTTATCAAATGAGTTCTTCGATCCCTACGGTTGTCCAAGCGACTCAAGACCGAATACGTATTTGTATGAATGCTCTGAAAGATATATCCCGTGTTTGGCCTGTCGCAAAGACGGTTTACCACCTTTTTGAATCAATACTGAGCAATAAAACGCTTGAGGAAAGGCTCCAGAGAGCTGCAGGAACACGGCACAAGAAAATGGCTGAAAATGTTTCCTGTAGCGTTAATCAAGCTCGTCAGACTTCTCAGACGAACGAAACTCAGCTAGAATCTACTGGAAGAAGGAAATACGACGATATTGCTCTAGAATTTACTATCAATGGACCCGCACCACAGGAGTCATATGAAAGATCCAGACCCCAGACACCGAGTCAAACATCTGGACGTGAAATAGGTTATGGTGCTACGCCAGTCGCAGCTCATCTTGCTGCTTCTCCGAACAGACCGCAAAATTCCGATATATTTCTGGTTGCATCAAGCTCCTGTCCTCAGACCCGTGCCCCAACTCCTTTCAATTCTTTTCCTTTGCCGAATACTCCACCAGATCTTTACCTTGTCACAAGAACTTCGCCTAACCTGTCACAATCTACGTGGGAAAACTTTCAGCCAGGCCAATTATTTCCCGAAGGCTCTGCAAATATGTGTACTAGTCAAATTTCGCCTCCACTACCCCAATACAATCTAGATCCAAATCTTGGCTTAAATCTCAATATAACAATGGTTCAGAACACAACACCTCAAACCTTCTACAAGGCACGTAGCTCTGGAAATAGGTTAATTTCTAGAGCGATAAACCCATCTAATATAGTGGGGCCCGAATCACAAACTTCATGGCAAGTTAATTTTCAGGTTCCATCGTTGGGAGAAACAGGCCATAACGTAAGCGACTCTATTAGTAATAATTCAATTCAGGGGCCTGCTGTACCGATGACGATGAACGTTGAAGATTGGTATGAAATCTGTTTTCTAAAACCATAGGGCATACAGCTAATTAGAACTTAGGTTTCAGTTTTTCGGTATAAATGGCGACTTTAATGGAATAATGCCTATTGCTTAGTAAAGGCAGCGTCATCTTCTTTTGGGAAATTTTTTTTTTTTAGCAATGGTAAATCGCAAAGGCGTTGGAATCAAGGGAAGTGTTACTCAGTCAACGATGACTTGACTTTCTACATTTTTACAGTTTTTTAACAAAGCCGCAGTGAATTGTCTGGGAAATATCTCTAAAATGGTCAGTTCATCTTGTTAAATGTCACCATTTTACGGTTAACGAAAAAAATAAAGAGCCATGGCAAATTCATGGACGTTATGTTTTAATGAAATTAACCCCAAGTATATATTTGAGTAGTATTTTGTGCCACATAGTTACGTATTCGGCTTCATATCTTTCAGTCACTAGAAAGCTGGCTTATAAAAGACTTTTCGCATAAATTGGGTGTTGGGTTCAGAACAGGAAACTAAAACTTTGATAATAGCCTCGCTGATTTCTTATTCAAAATTTCTCAATCTACCAACAAAGAGAATTCGGAAAGAAAAGACAAATTAGAGGGCAGAAAATATAGACATGATAAAGTAGACCGACTTATGAGGCATTAAAATTTAAACTCTCAATCAAAATTTATAACATTATCCTTGGAAGATAACAGGAAGATACCGATTGCAAAAGTAGTAAAGCGCGCCCGTCAAGCTCTTCTGTTAAACTATTATTGACAGAGTCAATACAATTTTATCATTTTTCGAGAGGACACTTCTTACGTATCCAGCTGGCCATTGACCATTTGTTTTACATCTCTCGAATCGCCTTGGAGCCCAGACTATTTCTCTCGAGCAAAGGTAGGTAAAGATTGTTCCCTGTTGAGTCTAAGCAGCCAAAGACTGACGCAAGGCCATTTGTAACCATGCTAGCTGATTGAATAATATAAATAGACTGTTTCCGAGGGCTCTATTACAGAGATAATGAAATCAAACTCACATCTAAAAACGACGCAGAAGAGCCGTGACGTAGATCAACCGCTAATTTGTGTATCAAAAAAACACGCTTATATCCTGTTTTGCTAACAAAGCCAATCCCTTTCCATCAGTGCATTTTCTTCCTGACAATTATCGAGACACTCACTGCGTGAATCGATGATCGGGACACAAAACCTTGGGGTCGTCATCAGACTTCGTACCCATATCCAAGCTTGGTGTTGGGAGCTGCATGAGAGTACTGTCTGACGTGTAGTGGGAAGCGCGACAAGTTTCAGGATCAGAAATTGATGAATTGATGCCTCTACATACTCACGATGAGACGTGTTCGTGAAACTTCGAGTCGCTGATAATCAAGGCACTACCATCGTATGAGTGATTAAGCACGATTTCTTAGGATTCAATTTCATCCTTGGATGTGGTGTGTACAATGGAAAAAAAGGTTGACGAGGGGCGAAACAAAGGAGGATATGAGCTAGGTGGAACCGACACGCAAACGAAATCGAGCTATAGAGTATCAAAGAAGTGCATATATAAACAAGTCAGTTTCGCACGAATTAAAGAAAGGACTGGCTCAAAAGCGAGATTGATCAAGATCACAATTTATTGTTTAATCCACTATTTTCTATTTTCGTGAAGATTACAATGGATATCTCCGCAACCGCCCTGCAATTCCCATTCGACGATGAGATTTATGCTCTTACTCTTCAACTTGAAGAGATTGATCCAGGGGATCTATTTCGAAAAGGGAAATGGAACGACTCGAATCCACCAGATACTATCGTAGCACTGCTTGACTTCGAAAAAGAAGTAGCAAACGCTCTGCAGCGAAGTCAAGATATGAAGCTAGCCCATAGCATAGCAAAAGCGGTTGAAGATGATGCAGAACTACTACAGACGCTCAGTAATGAAGAAACACAGGCCTCTAGGGACCGAAAAATTGCGTTAACATCTCAAGACAATGTCACACAGACTAGTGACACCTCTAGGATTGTTGAAAGTAAATGCAAAGATAACAATCTATCGTCGCTTTCTTGCGATGAGCCCGACTTCAAAAGCTCTGAAGGTTCAGTAAATTCAGCTATTGAAAGTATTTGTGAAAGCTCGACGTCGAGTTTTGAGGAATTTTCTATTCCCTATATGCAGCGACAGAAACATGCACTTGACCAATTGAAAAATCGCATGCTTGAATGTATTGGCTGCATAAACAAGTTCCATCCGCACAAAACAATCCGTCTTGAATGTACTGGCAGACATGTGTACTGCCAAGAATGTCTCAGACACATGTTTATACTATCGATTACAGATGAGAACCTTTTTCCTGCAAAGTGCTGTGGAAATCTTATCCCTACGAGTCTCGTCAAAGTTGTGCTGACTGCAGAGGAATCCAAGAGATTTTATGAAGCTGAAGAAGAGTATTCGACCCTCAATAGAGTATACTGTTCTCGACCCGGCTGTGGGAATTTTATCTCACCTAAGCTTGTAGATAATGATCGTGCCCGTTGCAAGGGCTGCAATCATGAAACCTGCATTCACTGTAAAAAACAGGCTCATGCTGGTGAATGTCCAGCAGATGAAGCGTTACAAAATTTTATGAAATATGCATTAGAACAACGCTGGAAGCGATGTTTTAGATGCCATGCAATGGTGGAGCGCCTTGATGGGTGCAACCATATGACGTAAATTTGACACCCTTTTGACTAAAAACCTGTACACTAATTTTTTAATAGTTGCAGGTGCAAGGCTGAATTTTGCTATCGCTGTGGTATTAGGTGGAAAACATGCCACTGCAACGATTGGGACGCGGATTTACTAGAGCAACAAGCAGATGAAGTCATAGTTTGAGATAGGAGACATCTTATCTTAGCTCTTGAAAGAAGGATTTGCTTGAGAGCGATTGGGCGAGGCTTTATCAGAATTAAGGGTACGAAAATTATAGCAAATGGTAGAGGCACGAGAATTACCGGAGAAATGGCTTAGTCTGCAAATTTTTTGCGCCGCTCAGAATTACAAGCACATACACGTATCGGGATTTCGTCATAGTAATGTTATTACTTGGGAGGCTTGTTATCGATATCGAACCTAGGGAAGAAATTTTGTAACCCTTAGTATTTGAGTCGTGTTATACCCTGTAAAAAGAAGAGAAACGTGGAGTACTTTGAAAATCGAATTATTTATGTCGTTTTTGGTTCAAGTTAAGAGTACAAAATACTCATCGAAATTTTTGAGGTCGTGCACCTGCAGCTTTTTCTGTACTTTTTTCGCCAGGTTATCTTGCTAAATCACAATGTGTAGTTTGCCTTGTAAATTTGGCATAATTTTTTACACTTGAGATCTTCGAGACTTCTTTTTTATGTTGAAAGCATTAATTCTATCAATCCACTCGACAAAAGTAGCGTTGAGATCGTTTGTTGCTTGCTCGGTCCGTAATATAATATCCATTAGAGTTTTTGATTAAAAACCCCAGTCTTTTAGCATCAAATTTTCATGAAGCCAATAAATTCTTGTAACAGATTTCATTTTGATTCATAGTTTATTGGTGAGCAAAGTTGACTTGTATCCTGTTTCAAGGCTGGCTGTTTTTTGGACATCGTCTCGGCATCTCCAAAGAAGAATTTATGTGAATCTTAAATTTTCATCAGAACAGCTATTTGGAGAAATGTACTAACAAGTATTAACGAAAAAATTCTGAAATATCTGCTAGGGTCAATTTTTTCGAGATTGGTAGCTAGTCCGGTATTGAGATTCCCTCAGTCTGCTACTCTGCGCTAGGAATGTGGCTCTAACTGTGATTCTATGAGAGGTTCGATTAATAGTTCTATTAGTAGATATTTCATGGATATACCTCCCATACTTTTCCGGGTGATCATCCCTTCGGGAGTACCAACTCTATATTTTTAGTTTCTAGCACTTTAATTAAGTGGTGCAGGTTTAAGTCCCCTACAAGGATGTGAGAAGTGTTGCTGTACTCTGTTTTTGCTTCGTTAACACTGTACTGTAGATCTTTGAGATGGAACTGTCCTGTCCATGATTGCGTCATTTTGCACAGCGATACTTCGCCTGCTCCCACTAGACTTTCATGTGGATGCTGGCTTCTGGATAAATTCTTTGTTATCTGCCAAGTCTCTTCTCAGGTTTCACCTTAGCTCAAAGCTGACATTGCATACGGTTCAGACCTTAGATTTGTGAGAGAGTAGTCTTAATAGCTCTACTCTTCTGCGAAATTCCAGCCATTTTGGGGCTACATACATCTCTATGGCCAGACTTTTGGTTCGAGTTTGAATAATTTTGCCATTCGGAGACATTCAATTATTTCAATGCGGGCAGATTTTGGCTTTAGTAGATGTTTTCCCGCGTCGAATATTCTTAAGCTTAAATATTATTTCTCCAAAGAAATATGAAAATATCGTCTTCTCCTTAAAAAACTCTTCTAAAACGGTTGGTTCTCGTTCATCATCCCCAGTGCAAAATTGAATGAATATCGGTCCCGTCAGTATTTGACGGACCACATAATTTAGAATCTCAGTCTTCCATAGGAAAGTTGTAAAGATCTCGTTTTTGTTTCTGTATAAGGCGATTAGATTGCTGATAAGGATCACCTTCTATACCAATATAATTAGTTGAGATATCCAGAATTTTGGCTTCAAGCCTTTTTCATAGCGGATTCCTCTCCTACTAACTTATCACGCTCAGTGGTTAATAGTTAATAGATTGGGGTTAATACATTAAAAAGTAGAGATTTGAAGGTTCGAAGCTTAAATTCTTACGACAAGAGATTGTACGGTCTTCGTCTGAGACCGCAGGACTAGATGTGCATGTTTACATAATCAATTATCTACTGGTCTGAGCGTCACTTCCGACACAGGATGGCAGCCGTTACTGTTGATGGCCCCGAAGCCATAGTAATCTTCAAGCGATAGCGCAGTAAGTAGGAGGAGAGCCGTCTATTTAATGAATTGAATGAATGAACAAAAAAAGTCACTAGCATGATAAGAAGTTTGGGTATTTTGCGAAATTTTATTGTGGACTCGTGAAAAGTTGGCACCCCATACGCGCTACTACAATATGATAATAACAATTTATTGGTTAAATGGTTATATATGTACGTATTACGATATTATATGTATATGGCAAAAGTATAACCCGCACAGACCATGTAACCCCAAAAAGTTGGCTAGCGTCTTCGGCTAAAAGCTTGTGCGTCAAGTGGGGCTCGATGCGATTTGGAGGCTGTAATTAAATATATGTACATGTACACAATCCGAAATATTAATTACATCGCCATCTGCTTGTGATTGATGTCATCCTGGAACGCCCTAATTTATTCGTCAAAGAGTCTCTGAAACATAGCAATTCTTCCTTCCACTCCACCCCCCTATAATGAAAGCACACAGAATAATGTTTTTTAACAAAGCTTACATTCACACAAATACTAAGCATATCCACGACGGGCCACAGCAATCAATAATAGTCGCTTTCTCATTGTACGGGAATGAGCGCATGCAATAGACCTCGTAAACCGAAGATGTCGGGAGCTGAAGGTGTGGAATCTGTCGTGTGACTTCAGGAAATGCCAACGTGACAGAGGTCACAGCTGACGCTGTGCGCCAAGGTGACAGACACATTGACTCCATGCCGCTGCATCGCAGAAGTCCCGCATTCCTGGTCGGCCCGGGCCATTAGCCCCTGTCCTAACTACATGTAGACACCTGCTGGCGTGCGAGATAAAGATCAAGCCGGAAATTTGTGAAACTTTAAAGGCTAATTTCGGTGATCCCAAAAAAAGGTGCACATGATCACGACCACCCAGCTACATGTACTTGGCACTGAGGAGGTAGTTGATCTACGAGAAATAGATCCCATCAAATGCGATCATCTTCTCTTATGTGATTTATGGTATGTAAGGCTGTCATGATCACACAACCAATATCTGAGTCGTTCAGAAATTAAAGTTTTTATTTACGATAATCTTGACCTCGTCTCTCACGACGTGCTCTTTTCGCGCTCAGAAACTACACGCAATGGTCGTGCGCTCTGTGGAGGTAATAATGCTCGGCTTCCGCCACGTCATACTTTAACTACGCCTTTGGGCACTCTCGGTTCCTGACGGGAAAATGCCAAGATTACAAGACTCCCGAGCAAGGTATGCGAGGAGAGATGTCAAAAATCTCTGTCATTTAATGTTGCAATGATGCTAAGAGACAGCCTTGCCTGTGGGTTATGCTCAACATAACGCGAGCTGGCGAGTCACAAAATGACATTTCGATGGATAGCTCTGAATACAGCAGTACAACTGCGCGTATTTTATCAGCCAGGGAAAGATCTCTCAACGCTTGAACTTCGTGAAAAATAGCATAGCCTCGTTCTACTCTAAATTAGATTTCATCAAAACACTGAAAATTAGTGAAGGAAAAAAACTGAAAATAAGGCCAGTAATGGCCGCATGACCAGGTAACAGCATCTAGCTTAGGTCTATAAGACTGTCTCCATTGAGCACTAGTAGACACGACGAGATTATCAGCGCCAAGATCAGTCGAATAAGCTAGATAATAACGTTAGTAATCTGATCAGTCTTAGTATGGCACAAACGACTAGTTCTGAATCCTTATGAATGAGTATTTCTGAATTGACGCGCATATATCTCCGTACTGATATTAAAATAATTTCTTCACCGGATAGAAAGAAAATTGTAAATAATTATAGTCTAGGCTAACTTTTGTAATTTACATAAAATTAAATGTTAAATAATTAAAGATGTGTACCTGCTTTTCTTGACCACAAGCACAGCAAGCGGAAGGCGTTCCGGTCTATTAATTTTGAAATATAGGAGTAAGTTGTCTAGCGAAAATAATCAAAAGGTTTTGGGTATTTAAAAAATCCTGTGATATATCATCTGGATTTATGAGATATTAAGTTGTGAAAAAAGAGATTGTTGAGCGTCTGCCCGGAAGTATATTGTTTACTCGTCATAGTCTAGGCACAGTGTGGTCGGAATTGGCGATTCTTTGGCGCTGGCATCAAGGTACATCCGCATGTGAATGCCGGCTAGACCATGTTCAACAGTAAAAAAGTTCCCCCTCTTCCCTGGCGAGCGTCTGACGTTTTTGAGTTGAAAAACTTTTCGTAATATAGACGCTATGGCAGATCCAACTATCCTAGCACCGAAACAGAAATGCATACCGTGGCCGAGTAATGTGTAAGACTTAAAATCGCGATGGGGGTCAAGCTTTTCGGGATTTGGGAACGCCGCTGGATCCATAGCGGCTTTGCTAGTAGCGATGAGTATAGTCTGACCTTCTTTGATTTCAATCGGTCCGCGAGCACCGTCGATGAATGTTATGTCCTTAGAAGCTACACGAGGGACACCAGGGACAACACCTGCATGACGCATACCTTCATACACAAAGCCCTGAAGTTCGCGCTCAGACTCTGCAGCATCCATGTTTGCAAGTTCTATGATGCGGGCTTTATACTCCTCGTAACCTGGGCTGAGGTAAAGATCTATCAGAAGCGAAGCTTGCTGAGTAATATTCCCTGCTACTGGGGCGGCTAATAATATACAAGAGGCAACAAGATCACCGACGGGGAGTTTTGTATCATTGAGAGCATGGTACATGCGATCAGCCTCAGGTCCAACCTCAAATGCACTGTCTTTAGCAAGCCAATCCACAATGCCTTCAGTGATGCCTCGTTGTGTTTTCAAGTGGGCTTCGTGGATAGAGCGAAGGACAGCACCAGCTTTTTTCGCTCCTTCACGGAGTTTCCATTCATTTGATGGGATGATATTGAAAGACTGATAAATGAACAGGACTAAATAAACGTTGAACAGTTCGTGGACGGTAAGGACCCCGTGCGGCTTCTCCATAGTTTTAAGTGGGATAGCAAAACGTTGGGCTAGCCATTGAATAGGTGCGACGTTAGTTACATCCCGAACGATATCGATTGTTCTTCTAGAGCCGCTATATTTCAGACTGTTTTCGCGAATTAATTTTTCGGTTCTTTCGTCGAAGAATTTCGTGACGTTAGCTTCGAACCCTTCTTCAAAAAATACTTTGTATAGTATGGTGGAGCGAGGATCGTGTCGAGCAGCATCATCCCAGCCAAGCATAAATTCGAAGCCACCAGTACATTCTTTGATAGCTTTCATGTACATAACACGGAAAGTTTCACGGTCTTCAAATACTTTTTTGCAGCCTTCCTGTGTGTAGATCCCAATAACGTCCATGCCACTAGGAGGCCGCTCAATATCATATTCTCCGATTGCTTTATTCCCTTTTAAAATACCTTGTGCAGCAGTGGGAGTATAGAATGGTAGCAACGCATATGTAGATGTGCCTTTCCAGGCACCAGGGATACTTTTCATTAAGAGATCGGGCAGTATACCACCGTAAGTGCCTCCAGGTATCGCTTGAAGCTTTGATACTCCCCAGTTGGTCAACGTCGAACTGTTGAAATCATGACTCAAAAAGCGATCACCTCTGACTAGAGCGACGGCATCATTAAGAATACCTCGCCCAGTTGTCTGACCTTTATAAACGTTAATGAACTACTTGATGAAAAATTTGTCAGATTATTTACCTGGACAAACACCACTTCCAGATCTAGCAGGCTTAGTTACTTCAGCCATTAGACCGGGATATAGTTCCAAATTCTCAATGTTGCCATACAAAAGCTCTGCAGCTCTTGCAGTTTCTTTATCTTCATTCCATTCATCAAAGCTGTTATACGGAGTGAGATTGAGATAACGACGGAACCTAAGTTCATTAAATTCTGTCTCTTACAGGGGCATTGATTGATTACATACTCATTAAGTGTGCAGACATTGAAAACATTTCTGGCTTGCAATTGTCCCATGATATCCACAATTTTCAAACTAGCAGGCGTACCGTGGGCACCAAAGGCATGAGCAGGCTCCTCAATTGCGTTTTTTATCAGTTCACCAAGATCGTAATCACTGAAACGCCCGTCAGGACCCCGCTTGTAACCACCGAAAGTCCAATCTTTTGCAGGAGTAGACATCAACTTATGGCCATGAAACTTCATAACTTCCATAAACAATGGGATTGTCACGTCATCAATTGATCCTAAAGCTGGATGAACAGATCTTATTGTATCTTCCATCCACTTATCATCTGCAGCGCTGAGAGCAGCGTGCCAGTGGTATAGTACGGCAAATTCAACAGAAACTACATTGCCAGTTCCTCTTTCGACGCGGGTGGCACCTTTTTTAATCTCGGCGCCAAGATCAAGTGACCAAGTAGAGTTAGCCCGAGGCGTGTTCAAGATAGCCGCTACGTAATCCTTGAGCACGATGGATGCAAAAAAACCAACGTTGATATTGCGGGCGATTTGGAATATCTCTTCATCCTGTCTATGTAATTGTTAGCAGAGAAACTTGTTCAACTCAGCCATGAGTCCATCGTGGCAGATATGAGAGACTCATGGAAACAAGTTAATTCTTATAAGTATGAAGCCTATGCAGAGACTCACAATTTCATGGCTTCTTCACTGAGGCTATCCCAATCTCTAAAGTTGCCGTTCTCGTTTATTGAAAGTAAGTTCTCAGCCAGATGATTATGGTTTCGAGAGAATAATAGTAACAAGGCGACAACGCCAGGAGGCATCATCATGATCCTTTCAGATGCAATAGAATCTGGGTGAATTAAACCATTTTTGTACGTCCTAACTCTCTTCTGTTCCTTTTCTGTATTCCCATATAGTGTGCTTAAGTCAACGTAGCTTGAAGTTTCGTTGATCCATGGGTTAGTTCGAGATGTCTGGAAACATTCATGAATGACTATAGTGGCGAAGGAAAAAAAAAGTCGATTAAGACCGGAAGGATGTTCACGAAACGGGCCATTTCTTTTCAAGAGTTGTTCGAATACAAGCTCAGGATCTGGAAGATTTGGTCCTTTAGGTCTCAGCGGTGGGACGTTTTGTGTATAGGGCGACCCAGCTTTCCCCATCTCAGGACTCCAAGGGTTATTACCACTCCCATCATGTTTCCTAAACCTGTTTGAAGGCCCAGATAAAGTCATGGGAGGATGGGGCAAGTCATTCCAAAGCATGGCAATAAAGTCATTGGATACCATTTGACCTAGTCCACTATTCGGTGGAAGAGATTGAAGCATTTCGACTCCGTTTTCCAACAGTTCATCCTTGTCATTCATAGGCTGACCAGACGCGAGAGTAGATATAGCTTGGGCGACTGTTTTGGTGTTCTTGACGCCCAGGTGAGTAAGGTCATGAATGATATTCGTCTTTTTTGTAGCGGGAGAAGTATCGCCGTTGTCAGGGGCACGACTGGGTTTCCGTCGGATGGTACCCATCAGGGCCTTTAATTGAAGAATACCCATTTTGGTCGGTGTTAGTGCCTGGGACGTAAATGAAGGAATCTATGGGGTCAAAAAACTGTACATGGTGAGGGCCATAGGACATTATATAAACATTAGGTTGACCAGCCTGTAATTAATTGTTTTTTTTATGTCGGATCTCATCAACAGCTGGCTATCAAGCTAAGTCCACCGTGTAAATCCTTTTTAGGGCTGTTGTTGACTGGTGCATGTAAGTACCAGGGGAGATGAAGCATTGGCTTGATAGCATGACGATCTCTACGGTATTCTTTGAAGCTTTTTCCTGTTTGAGCAAGATATATTCATTTGATTTAATTCGCGTGTCTATTAGGCGTATTATAGCTAACTTTTTGTCTGGTTAGCCCAAATTTACAAAAGGTTCAAGCGTCTTGCCAATTTTAATTTTAAACTTTTTCGTAATATCTTCGTCTTCATTGGCTGAATCTTCCAAAATCAACTCCACTTACGGCAGATCAACTTTTCGCTTGTATAATTATCAAATTGAACTGGTGTGTAAATATTGTGAATATCCTTCGGAGAATGAAGCCAGTTCCGGAAAAAGGAATATGAGTAGATTTAACTGAGTATTAGATAGAGTCGGCTTTTCGCACAATTTATAGAATTTCCGGTAGAATTGTTGCCCAGTCGGTTCGGGATGAGTCTTAATATTGAGCAAAATCATTGGCTGAGGAAGTCATATCCTACCCAAAATTATACAATTGAACAACAAATACCCCACTCACCCCCATTCATCAACGGTTCAGGCCTCGAGAAAGAAAAATTGCGACTGCCATCATCAATTCATGCTGTTCGTGACTCCCGCGTCACCAAAAATGGACGAACGCTTATTATCTGCCTCGATGGAACAGGTGACCAATTTGATGATGACAATAGTAATGTAGTTAATTTCGTTCAATGTCTTAAAAAGGACGATCCACAGCAGGTAACCTACTACCAAACCGGAATTGGAACATACAACGAACATGGTATGCGCGATGGTATCGCGGCTGCTATCGACATGTCCGTTGGAAGTGGCCTTGGTATTCATATCAAGGATGCTTACAGATTCTTGATGCAAACTTATCGCGAGGGTGACAGAATATGTCTCTTTGGCTTCTCAAGAGGCTCATACACAGTTCGATGCCTGGCTGGAATGCTTCATAAAGTCGGTCTCCTACCAGCACACAATCGTGCACAGATCAATTTCGCATACAATTTTTACAAAAATGATTCTCCCGAAGGATGGAAAATGAGTCGCGAATTTAAAAAGACTTTCTGTGCAGACGTAAATGTCTACTTTGTTGGTATATGGGACTGTGTAGCCAGTGTCGGATTCATTCCCAGAAAATTGCCTTTCAGCAAGAGCCCTACAAACAATATAGGTTATTTCAGGCATGCAATGGCTCTAGATGAGCATAGATCGAAGTTTAAGGTCTGCTTCTCTACTAAGTCAAATAACACAAGAAACTGAGATTTCTTACAGATTTGTCATTATGCCCACGATGATCCGGCTGCCAAGTCACAAAACTCTCACAAAAAGTTTGGCAGCGGCGTTCCTCGATTCAGCAAACATGTTAATAAATCTACTCTAAGGTCAAAGGAAAAACATTCTAACGGCGAAGAAAAATCTGGATTTCGGCCTTCAGCTATCAAACGCGTGCTAACATTTCCTCAAGTAATTAAAAAAGAGACAGAAGATCAAAAAAAACTTGAAGCTAAGTTCGAAAAAAGCTCCAATGCACCACAACAGCCGCCCACTGACGTACTCGAGGTATGGTTTTGTGGTGGTCATGCCGATGTGGGCGGAGGGGCAGTTAAAAATTGGGAGCGCCATGTTCTCGCTCGGATCCCTCTCCGATGGATGATTAGACAATGCTTTGAATGTAACACTGGAATTCTTTTTAAAACAACGTCTCTCGCTGAAACAGGGATTGATGTACCTACACTCTGGCCGGTCTATCAGCAACCTAAGCGACCCGTTGTAGGGCCATCTCCTAATTTCTGGAATCAGTATGCCAATGGTGAGCTCTCCCCCATCCACAGGAGATCGTCTGTCTTGGATATTGAAGGACATGACGAGTCACATACTGACAAACTTAAACCTGCCGCTACAAATGGGCCATCTCATAAAAAAACAATTAACATGTTACCTGAACAAGCCGAAGATTTTTTTGATGCGTTGGCTCCTATCAATGACCAGCTTGAACTAGCAAAAGGATGGTGGATTTTAGAATTTTGGCCAGTAAAGATACGGCTGCAAAAAGAGGACTCGGATGAATGGGAAAAAGTTGTTAGAATGAATATGGGGAGCTATCGCGCTATCCGGGAGTTGGAACCAAAGATGCACTGGACCGTAGAACAGAGAATGATTGAAAAAGGATACAAGATTAAAGCTTACGTCCACAGGCACGCTCTCTGGAAAGTTGTCGCATAATAGCCCGTCAGTACCTAGTTGGATGGATTATGGTATGGTATAGTAGTATAATGTATGGGAAGAGGACAATAAAATAGTAATCTCGTTAATTTTAGAAAGTAGTACATGTAGTAATTAATAATTGGGAATTAATGACAAGAACGAATGTTCAGCTGTCTCATCCACCATATACCCTAATTAAACTTGGCTCACAATTTTAGCCCTTCAGGCAACTCATCAATTTATTTACCTTAAACTTACTCTTCTAGAGGTCACAGAATCTGAATACATTTTGATAGGTCGCTGAGTAAGTCAAAGCCTTGGGATAGTGTTAGACATCTAAATCCAAAGCGAAAACCTCCAATTTTATATAATTGAACGTAGGAAGAGAAAGATACAATAGCTTGAAGTTCGGGGTTAATTTTCGATATATTACCTCAAACTGGTACATATTACGATTTGGCGGGCGGGCGGCGGACGAGTAAGGTTCCAAGGTTTTTGGGGTTCCTCCTTTACTACGATATTACAGTAGTGTCATGTAGAGTTTAAGTAGAGTAAAGTGGGCGCTTTACTATTGGAGATACACCATGTTAGGTGCTGCGACCTGTAATTTTACTGGTCTAATAATTAGTAGGATAACTGTGGTACGGGTATGCATAGCTGTGCAATATCGTATTCGGTGTATGCACGGAGAGCGGATAAGCAATTCCCACATGTACCTTAAATGATATCCTAAGTGCAGGCACACTCAATATAAGCCCTGTCGCATGGCAGCAAATCGACCCGAGTCTTTGGTTTACCCCCGTCTCTGATAACCCGACTGAAGTTCACATCACAACGTGGGTTGCACGGCAGTTACAAGACTACACATATGGAAACCTGGCTGGAGATGATTTGTTCTTTGCTTTTCAAGAGGACTTTGCAAGCTGGACGGAAACGAATTTTGATAACATAAATCAGCCATTTAAGAGAGAACTTAAGCTCCTTCTCCGCAAGCGAGGCATCTATACTGGCAAGAATAATGGTCCTATCAGACGACAACTTGCGAACTTGCTTAAAATAGGGCCATGCCCTGAATGGCCCGTGGATGAGCGTTGCCCAAACCCTCATGAAAGATTTGCTACAGGTAAAGCGGAAGCAAAGCAAGAGGATACAAAAGTTTTGTTGCAAGGAACTTCTTTTCTTGATTCAAATGCCTCTCAACAGAAAGAAAAATTACGAGGATCAGTCACCTCGAACCTTTCCAAAAATGAGCAACCACCTAGGCAATCATAAGTTGGAACGTCAACTATGTTACAGAATCCTTACATCACATTACCACCAGAACCAACTATAAATGAAGATTTAGATCCCCATGTGCTAACCCAATTCGCTAAGCTATGGGATAAGGGAAAAATTTATACAGGTGAGCCGTATGATATACTTGATGACAAGCTCCGAATTTTTCTGAACATTTGTAAATTTTTGAAAATCCGACCTGGTCAATTCCACGCAGCACTTCCAAGAATTTTAAAAGGTCGAGCTGAAACGTACTACCTTCATTTCATCGGCCCGGAAACGAGCTTTGCGTTGGCCTATATGAAACTTAAGGCACATTTTGATACAGAAATCAACCAT
>JAATOF010002209.1:0-12695 GCA_013170925.1 Podosphaera leucotricha | reverse complement strand
CTCACGTTTACAGACTCAACTTTCTTCCCATCTTGAACATCTTACGTGATAAGTGACTACTACCCAGATTACAATCTGCCGCTTATCCCTTCCCTGAATTCCGGAGACAATCCTTCGAAGAGAATCAAGTTACTGGTTTACTGGTTTCTCACAGCACCTATCATATTTTCATACTATTGTTGGAAGATCTGTCAAAGATGTTAGAGCTAAGACAGGTAATCCAGAATAATCTGCGCTGCCTTTGAAGCGTTTGATCAGATTGTTTGTCAGTTTCATGTGGAAACCGAGAATATACAGAATATAAATGAGACTGACCTCAATATTAGATTTTTTCCATAAATCCAGAGCGCCCTCACCCTCATTAAAGCATGAAGAGTTTGTAAAATCTCCTACAACTTGGACATGGTTGTCGCCGATTATTTAGATAACACTACAGAAAATAGCTGAGTATTTCTAGCTTGGTTTCACCGAATTATTCTATTGGAATCGGCATAGCTCAGAATAATTATTGGCTTCTCGAATTTTGCCTGTATGGCTACTATTTTGATATTGACTTTGTGTGAGCATGTCATCAAAAAGAGATAGCATCTCTCTGCTTCCCTGCGTCTACAGCACATGTATTGCAATTGCCGCTTTCAGACCTTGCTCCGTACGAATTCGTCAAATCCAAGCATTGCCAGGAGATAAAGGCCCTAGCTGCCATCAATGACGCGGTTCCCGTTAAGATAACGCCCTTTATTTGATATCATCTCACAATAAAGCTAGAATGGAAGGTGGCTTATCAGAAAGTATAGGATTCTGTTCTTTTAACCTAGATCTAACACTACGGTCAACTAAAGTTTAGGCTCTGTAATCAGCCACACTACCTCATAGAATATCCATTCCATAATGATCTAATGATCAACACTCGATCTAAAATGTTTCTAGAACGTGAAAATACAGTAGCTCAGGACATAGTTCTCGCTTTCTTTTTGCCAAAGCTGATCAAGTATTATAAACATTATTTATGTAATTAAGGCTCAACAATGGCTGGGAGAAATCAGAAAGTTCCCAAAGCGCATTTGAAATAACAATCTCTCGTTGTATATGTATATGGCAGACTTCTCTTATATAGTATGATGTTTGGAGTAAAAAATTGCCTCAGCGATACTAATAGCTCCAAAGAAAAATTTATTCCTTGAAAGCTCATGATCTTAACATAAAGTTATTACCAGGGCTAACACAGAAGTAGCTGAATTTAAGGTAAGTAATGTGCACTTCGAGGATATCGAAGCGATCAAGTTTGCAATATTGGATCAGGTAGAGAGTAACTCGACCAAGACCGTCAGAAATAAAATAGGTAATCTGAAGTAAGAACAGAAATCAATACAGTTGCTCCGGGTTTTTTATTGTATGTGGAATCAATTGGCATATTGTAGTTGTATAGTTGTAGAGTAATTGTATCTCTAAAATTTGTTTATAGATGTCTTGTTTGTCTAATGTGGGCTAGGCCACAGTCTCTTAGGGACAAAGGCCGTATGAGGGACATCAAGAATACATGATTCCCAGAGGTACATCCATGCCCATCCGGTGCCCAACTTTACCCAGTACATGCGTTCGACCCAGCTGGTTTTATCGGGTTGAAAGGACATGAACGTATTCATAATGACCTAAAGGCCAAGGGCTGAGGGAAAACCTAAGGAGAAAGAAACCCAGTAGGAAAAACCTCAATAGGAAAACCTCAGTCATTCCTCCTGTACTTATTTTTCGCTCTATATCTTTGAGACAATCGTGAAAGTTCTTCGTAGAATGAGTGCTAGGGATGGTGCTAATGAGACGAAGCAGACCGAAACCAACGTGGATGAATAGGGTTCTGAGGGGAAGGATTGAGACCCTTCTTGGCTATCTTAGACATGCGAATATACTGAGCGTTTACAGCCGAACCCGCGAGAAGGTGAAGAATATGAGTTTACCAGCCAGCATATTTCAATAATCTGGCGGAATAAATTTCACAGGGGAGTGGCAAATGGCGTTAATCATGAACCTCAGATATCTCAAACGCCGGGGCTGTTTTGATTTTAGTTCAAGTCACGTGGCTGAATACAATCTTGTTTCAAATATATCCTCATTTAACAGCAACATATCCTATACTGCCGTACTTTGAAATGATACTGATGTGGCTAGCTTCACTCCCAACTAACCCTTTATCTAGACACTCAATTGAGTAGTTATGATAAGCCAGACCGCTACTGAAATGTCTCACACAACAACGCCAAGAAAGAAATCAAGTCTCACTAACCCTTGCCGAATAGAGAAGCCGATGACACGAAGTAATAGAGCGTCTCTTCATTCCGACATCCCACTGAACTCTAAGTCGTGCGCACTTGTCGGAATTTCAAAAAGCCGCAAATCTGCTGAAGATGTTGCACTTGCCAAGGAAAGGCGCGGAAGGAAAATAGAGAGGCGTAGAAGAGATAGAAGAACGTACACAGCGCGGGAATGGGCTGCACCCGCTCCCACTAATCTGAATGCAAGACTTGATATTCCAAAGGTTAAGACCAAGTATCAGTCATACTTTGAGATTACCGAAAATCCCGAAAAGAAGGAAAAGAAACTCGAGTTTAAGGGATGTTGGTCCTAAACATTTCAAATCTAGGGTATACTGATTATTATATACAGGCTACTAATGATGTAAACCCTCCGCCTGGATATGCTTTTGTTCCAATTGGCGATCCAGCATTTACAAATACCTGCAAGGAATTATCAAGGGAGAATGATGCCATGGTTTTTATTGTATCTGTACGAAAATCTTAATTATCAGAGAAACTCTCTAATCTTAACATTTAGACATGCAGAATAGAACAGTCCAAGATATCCGAACAAGTGTATCGTATTGGATTCCATTTCCGGGAAAACATTGTTGAGACAGCGCGCGAATACCTTGGCGAAAGTCAAAATAACTACTCAAGCAACAGCAATTTCATAGAACCTATACCGGAATCTCAAGAAGAAATAAACAAACAAGCTGACGCCGCCATTCGTGATCTGTTCCCCCGGATCCCGAACACTGACCGGCGGATGGTGATTGAACATGCTTTCAAAAAGGTATTTATTATTGCCCATGAAAATATCATTATTCTAAAGTTTTTAGGGTGCAATGTTTCAAGGTGAGCCAACAGTGGGAACTGAATCTAATATTCCATTGTCTCGTAGAGTTCAGTTAGCTATTCTGGCCCACATTCGGCACAATCATACCAGGTACGACCAACTTCTTCGAGAAACAAGCTGGATAAACGCACGTAAAGCTGTTGAACAGTTGTGTTTAGATATCATCCTTAAATGGCGAGGAGATGAAGAAACTGGCCGTGATCAGATGGACGAGATTCTACGTGAAGTCGTCATTATAAGTGACTCAGAAAATGAAGACGAAGAGGATCAAGTGAGCGAAAGCTCTATTCAAGAAGATGATGTAATTTCATCTCACTCGCCGGATTTGAAAACTCAAAATAATTCAAACAACCAACTTCGATACTCGGAGCCTGTTTGCCCAGCCCCCTCGGACCTGGAAAATAGAGAGACTCACCTGCCGACAAACGACAAACGGGCCCGTAGGGGTTTTAAACGCTATCAGGCTGCTTGGCAGGAAGCTCTCCATCGACAGCAGGAGCCTCACGATCCTTCCAAGTCTATGTCCTCTCGTGAAGCCCCGTTATCGAGAAACTCTGCCTCAAATAATCGAGGCATAGAACCTAATTTTAAAACTCGCGAGATAGTTGTACCCCACTCGTCCAATCCTAAGTATTTTCATAGTTCTAATAATCATCAGTGGCATGACAAAAACTATTTGCCACCAAATGTAAGTACATGTAGTGGTGTATTCTATTTCTGCTCTTTGCAGACCCGACTGGCACTAATTAGTGTAGGATGTACGCTCAGTTTCTAATGGTAAAATATCCGGATCATTAACCCAAAATGTTGATTTATCAAAGTTCTCCCACCCTGCGGAGCAAGTCTTGTACCATGATGTCCCACAAAGGACAGGAGGCTATAAGTACCATTGTATCGAACAACCATTGCCACAAGTTGTGGCTAAGCATAGTCCACAAGACATGTTGGTTAAATCTATTGAAACAGCCCCAAAAGGGGCATTATCTTGTCCAGAAGAACAATCATTTGTTTCTGATAGGTTGAATCGTACTCAAGATCCAAACTTATGGCGACCAAGTGGAAAATCACATCAGACGCCTGCACACCATCAAGTGATTATCATCGACGATGATAGTCCTGAGGTCAAGCGGCGTCGTATGATCTACGAAGATGGTTTTGGTCATTTTAGACCACTTTCACCTCGTAAATATGATGTCGCTTCCAAATGTCAATCATTTGAATACCCATCAAAATTAGTTTCAATTGGTCAGACCAGGGAATTTCTTGCCCACCCCTTGAGAAAATTCTCTCAATATGCCCAAGACTTACCTTGCAATATTTCCCCCGCAAACATCAATTTTGCTGCGACTGGACGTGGTGCAGTTCACGAATCTCAACGAGCGAGATATGTCTCGCCGCTCCCTATGAATCCCAGAAGGGCAGGGGCTGAGTCTAGACCAGAAGCTCGTGTAGAGCACATCGATTTAACTTTGCAAGAGTCAAACACAAATTTTGATCATTACCCTCGGCGACTGAGCGACGGGCAATTTCATAGCCAACGTCCTGTAGTTGCCGAGCGCACTGAATACTCCAAATATAGGGATGAATGTCACAGATCCTGGTCGCCTCGACCTTATGTTCCATATCAATCTTCCTGTACTTTTGATTCTACACCTCTGTATAGGCCAATTCATAACATGGATGACGAATTATGCCATTTTCCTGCCGATGGGATCGTATTACGTGCTAAAGATCACCCTACCGTGATATCTGGCAGAGAATTTCCCAGGAATGCCGCTCAGCCACAGCATCGGGAGCACTATGATACCTCCAGCTCACTTTTTCTCCCTCGACTAATTCAACCTAGGTCTCCTCTAAGAATTACAGAGAGACCCATGTAAGTAGTAATATCTCTATTAGCTTTGTGGATTCTGATGATCTTCTGTAAATTTAGGTATTCTATAGAGAGAAGTAATGGGCTATCATTTCATAATCAGCATTTTAATAGACCCTGGGAGAGGTCACCCGTTATTTACAGTCACAGGCAACCATTTTCTCTGCCAATGGATGAGAGACATCGACTGTGAAACACTTAACGGTTAAAGCCATTTTTTCCTAAACTTGTTTAAAATAACAGTTTGTGATGAAAATTAAATAATTTCGGATAAATCATCGCCTGGGATTAAAGTTTTCATGTCAGGCGTCACGGCTACAGGATAAAATTATCAGGGTGGGGCGCTGGTATTATTATTCGGATTTTAGGCTTTTTCTAGTGATGAGCTTTGGTAGGCAATGGTATGAGTTTCTGTCTTAAAGGAACGGAGCAGATTTTATAAAATGCTAATGTGGATAAATGTATCATTATTAAACGGAGCTACACCCTTGACACTTTTACGTGGCGTAAGTATTTATTAGATAATAAATGAGAATTTACGCCTCTTCGTGCCATCAGCTGAGCTTTATTATGCATCTAAAGACTGATCTCTTCCACCAGAGGTAAATATCTCACCAATACCTGATCCCACGCCGACAATAGACTCCTGGAAAAGATCGCCGAGCATGCCACGATGGCCTTCCATCTCTTCTAACCGTAACAGAACTCACAGACTCATCATCGTTGGAGAGGGGCCATTTAGCCCACCTATCGCCTGCAAGCAGGAAAGATCATCAATGGAGACAATGGACGTCATCACGGAACTAACACTGGATGAAATGAACCATGACCAACATGTTGCAGAGCGCGAATGGGGGTAGATATTTCGTAATGATGATCTGAAAATGTGAAAAGCTAGATGTATGCTTATTTAAAACATGCTTTCATGCCACCACAACCTCGAACTTTAGAATTAATAGCTTCACGATGGTGCAAGAAAGAAAGATAGACAGTACATAGAATAATGCTTGGCTGTATATAGACAGTCGAAATGGTGAAGAATGTAGACTGATAGGCGAGGCGACATATAGACGCAGTGCCGTTCTACTATCGTACCGCCCAAGTTTACACTCGAATTACAACTACTTGATTGACTTGGACCATGTAGAACTAACTAGCAGAGATTACATAGAGTTTCAGGCAGAAATAGTAGTCGCATGACGAAAGTCATGTATAATTATGAATTCTTGTGCGAAAATGAAAAGAGGCCTCCCGAGGACTTCAGATTTATTGATCATCAGCTGGAATCAACCAGTTACTGCCAGAGCGATAAAAGATATATTTGGAGAGTATTTTCGGATATCACATTAAAGTTGATTGTTATCAATGACTAAGTAGTTTTTTATTTCATTGTGCACGTTGGTGAAGTAACAAGAATCGTAGACGTCGTTAATAAAACTCCAAAAACTCCTCACGCCATCAGAATTCTATGCCGGCATAGCCACTCGATCTTCAAGTACTGCCGATGATAATTGCAGCTTTTCTTTTCGGGGAAGCTCTTTGGTCGGAACTGCTGGCAAAGGTGCACCGGTCGCTTCAGCTTCGAGGGCAGCTAATTCGTCCTCAACTTCATCTTCGTCTTGATTCGTCATCTGACTTGCGAGTAGATTGCTAATTTCCTGGAGATTCAAGCGTAAGCAAAATTGATCGAGTCGGATTCCAAGAAACAAACCTGCTGATATGCAATAGCTTCAGCGGTGTCGCCCATCAACTTTTCGACATGATCAATGCCCCCCATTTCTTTGTGGATGGAATTGAGGACGTTTGTCCCCTGCTCTAGACCATAGATAACATCTTTCTGAACGAGGGCGAACTCAACACTGCAGGTTAACTTTTGTAGTTCTTCAAGTTGTGAATCGGTCTTAGCTAGGAGAGATTCTTGGTATTTTTTCCTCCGCAAGGCCAGAAGCGCTTTCGGTTTGTCGCCTTGTGCCAACATTTCTTTTGCTATCTCTTTCTCTCGATCTGTCAAGACTGTGATGCGCTTTTGATACTGGTGTAATCTATCTCTTTGGTTTTTCATATCGAGGATTGCCCTTTTTATTTATGCGTCAGCTGCGGGGTCAAGATTCTTGGAGAGAGAGCGAATACTTATCCTGAGCGGAAATTTTGCGTGAGCTCGGCAAATTCCCCATTGTCACCGATTAGCCACGAGTGAGCTACAATAGACAGTTTAGAGATAATTGATGGCATAACGGCCGGCGTTGTGCAGTAAATGTTTCAAGGTCTGGCGTCATAGAGTAGTTGATCTTGAGCATGGATTAAAAATAAACTAGTTTATCAGCGGTTATCGGAATGTCGGACCGTTAATCGATCTACTAAATTTCAACCCTTGTCTGGTCCAAAAGCTCAAAGATTTAAAAACACTTCAAATACTGACTTCATCATGGTTCATAGAACGACTCTGCGTCAAAGTCTTGACAGGGAGGTGAGTTGTAATTGAGTTTATTCATAGTGATCGTTAAATAGCTAACTTTGAGCGGGTCTATCAAGTGGTGCGCAAACTAGTCGATGAACAAGAAGAATCAGGAACCGATTATAAGCGCCTCACGGCTACAAA
This sequence comes from Podosphaera leucotricha, assembly GCA_013170925.1. Taxonomy (NCBI): domain Eukaryota; kingdom Fungi; phylum Ascomycota; class Leotiomycetes; order Helotiales; family Erysiphaceae; genus Podosphaera; species Podosphaera leucotricha. The sequence goes on along the minus strand of JAATOF010002209.1, from coordinate 5,076 downwards.
AATCTATGATAGTATCAAACATTCAAACTCGAGCCTGAAGCGTCGCAGTAAAAAGATCCTTGAGGATTCCATAGACAGGGTTCTTCTGGTTCTGAAAGAGGAGCAGGAAGATAGTGACCAAACAGATGAAGCTCCCGGAAGACCTGAAGAGCCAGCTATAATTGTGAAGGTTAGTGTAATTGACTCAATTTATTCTTGATTATCCGACATTTATAGGATCTTAATATTATGAATAGAAGTATTACAAAGATGTGGGCCAAAACTGCTCCATCAAATAATGATGTGGGAACCAAGTCTCCTCCACTCGATGAGTCTTCCACTCCTAATTTAAACTTCAATTCGTCAAGCTTTCTGGATGTATCAGGTAAAATCGAACGCCAGCCTCATGGAGAGCCAAAATTGAAACGCCGTAAGGGTAATCCAAAGAGGGATGTTGATCGATCAGCTCCCAGTAATATATCTTTGGATAACCTTGGAGGAGTTGACAGCGTAATTGAAGAACTCAACGAAGCTGTGGCAATGCCTATGCTGTATCCAGATACATATATTCGAACAGGTATTCAGCCTCCTCGCGGTGTTCTGCTTCATGGGCCTCCCGGATGTGGAAAGACTATGATAGCCAATGCATTTGCCGCAGAAATTGGAGTTTCCTATATACCTTTGTCAGCTCCTTCTCTTGTAGCTGGAATGTCTGGAGAGTCAGAAAAGAAGATTCGTGACGTATTTGATGAGGCCAAGAAGTTAGCACCCTGCTTAGTATTTGTCGATGAAATTGATGTAATTATGGGCAAGAGAGAGAGTGCCCAGAGAGAAATGGAGAAAAGGATTGTGGCACAGATGCTAACATGTATGGACGAAATTTCAATGGAGAATACTGGTGGTAAACCAGTCATAATAATAGCAGCCACAAACCGTCCTGATAGTATCGACCCCGCACTTCGGCGAGCCGGTCGCTTCAACAAGGAAATAAATTTGGGTGTTCCAAATGAGCAGGCTCGAGAGAAAATTTTACGAGCTCTTACGCAAAAGCTTAAGCTCGCTGAGGATTTTGATTATCGAAGTCTGGCGAAACTTACTCCCGGATTTGTGGGAGCTGATCTTAATGACGTCGTTTCCGTGGCTGGTACAGAGGCTATGAAACGTATGATGAATGCCCTTAAAGAACGAACTTCGGAAGATATGGAAATTGATAGTGCAGCAATTCCAACCACGGTACCCGCTCTCCGAACTTTGCGGTCACTCATAGCTCACGCTGGCGAGCCTACGCCAGACGAAGAGTTTTCAATTTGTTATCTTGATTTTATCTCTGCAATCCCCAAAGTACAGCCTTCAGCTAAAAGAGAAGGATTTGCCACGATACCAGATACCACCTGGTCTCACATTGGTGCACTTCATTCTGTCCGGGAACAGCTTGAGATGGCCATCGTTGAGCCAATCAAACGTCCTGAAATTTTTGCTCGTGTAGGTATTACAGCTCCCACAGGTGTCTTATTATGGGGTCCTCCAGGCTGTGGAAAAACATTACTTGCAAAAGCCGTAGCTCATGAATCGAAGGCAAATTTCATCTCTATTAAGGGTCCGGAACTATTAAATAAATACGTTGGTGAATCGGAGCGTGCCGTAAGGCAGGTTTTCGAACGTGCAAGATCAAGTGTACCCTGCATTCTCTTTTTTGATGAGCTTGATGCTTTAGTACCAAAAAGAGAAGATTCTCTTTCTGAAGCTGGCAGTAAAGTTGTAAATACTCTCCTCACAGAACTTGATGGTTTGTCGAATAGGGCTGGTATTTATGTAGTAGCTGCAACAAATCGTCCAGACATGATTGATGCTGCCATGCTTCGACCTGGCCGACTCGGTATATCTGTCTTTGTAGACCTTCCAACTCCAGAAGAGAGGGTGGAAATTTTGAAGGCACTGTTCCTCAAAGCATTGCCATTGTCGTCCCAGGAAGAAGTTACGGCACTAGAGACGATTGCCCGTGATCCTCGATGCACAGGATATAGTGGAGCAGATCTTGGGAATTTACATCAGTCCGCTGCAGTAGCCGCGTTGAAGAGGGTGATCTCCAGCACTAGTGGAAACGTAAACGATGGACAAAATCTGAGAATCGAACAATCAGACTGGGAGATTGCATTGGGAAATGTTAGAGCAAGTGTGAGAGATGCTGCAAAGTATCGAAGGTTAAAGGAACGGGGTATGTGATAGTACTTGTGTGTATATCCGGTACGTTTGGCCCTTAAGCCAAGCTTTCTAGAGCGAAAATCAACTATTTGATTTTTATTATATACTGAAGAGGCGGGATGAAAAATTCACGCTGTCAATATCAAGTTTGCTGTAATAAAACGGTTTCCTCCAATTTACAAAGCAGATAACGTAGATGGGACTACTTAAAAAGGCAAAAATTTTTGTTTGTATTCATAGAGTTAGAGTTTGAGATATCGAAAATTCTGCATATATTTAGGGTCCACAGGTTTAGTGTTTCTCTACGTAAAGTCTTTAATTTCACTTTTCTATACACTTTGTTTCTCTCGCATAAAGGCCGCTGACTCCTCGTACATATACTCATTATTACATACGATATCCTCTCTCATTGCGGAACTCACTGTGATCTCTCTCTATCCAGCAGACACGTATCACATCTTCCCCTTTACATGGATAGTCGCCGCTTCATTATAATAAAATAGTTTCAGCACGTGAAGCAGACTCGCTGCGCTGTAGCCCTTCGAATCTGAAGACGATGCATGCGACGACGAACTCACTTCTTCCAAAGCTGAGCGCACTGCTCGCCGAGCCTAGGGCGAGGAACACTGAGACTGGATTCAAGCGTCGGGAAAATGTAGTGTGGCTGGATCAGCCGAAGATCAATCGCCTCGAGGACATGTCCCTCGTCCAGATCTAGGCCTTCCCACATGAGCCTCGCTATCTCTAAACTTCACTTAGCTCTTCGGTACAAGTATTGCGACTAAGCAATCAATGTTTTATACTCCAGAGGCTTACGAGTCGTCTATTTTGATGCTTTGTAAAAAGACAATTTGAGTTCTAAGAATCGATTCAATGGCCACAACAAACTAGATTATATGGGTCCATTTAAACCCTCCGACGTTCTTTTACTCTACCAGTCTCAATCCCGCGACTCAAGTGCCTCGATTTTTTGTTGGGCTGCCGCTATTTAGCAGTCCTATTCATTAAAGCTCTTTTTCAAGCTTCCGTTGAAGGTGACAAGTATCTTGATATTACTTACCTTCGCTTAATCATCACAACTGGATACTGGTAAAGTTTTATTTCCCCTTTTTACACTGATACACTGATTTGTCTTCGAGGTGTCTTATCGATAGACTGGGAGGGTAAATTGTAGCTACGTCAACAGACCATATCCCCGTCTATTTCTATCCACTGATGATATTAGTTCTAGTAAACGCTGCCTGGCATGCCTTACTAAGAAATGTAATAAAATTTTTCTTGCCTTTAACTGTATTGGGATCTTATTCAGCAATAAATAATTAATCCAAGCTCTTTCTGGTATACCAGTTTAGAAAGACCAGAGACCCACTGATTGAGAGGCAGTAGGAAAAACAAGTTGACGTTATTATGGAAGCACATCTACGTAAGACTAGTTGTCTCGTGGCCATCCAGGATGAGCGATCTCCTTTATTGATGGGCCTCCGGTGCTGTAGAAGGTGAGAAGACATCCTTTCACCATTCAACAGCATTGGAGTTTGAAATATACTCATTATCAACTATATCAAAAGGGGACCACCGCTGCTGGAAATTCTTACCCTTGTATATTACAAGCGATGAAAGTGCCTTTCAGACACTGAGATGCACTCAACGATCGATATTCAAGCACTGGAATCAGACTACTTTAAAATTGAGCAGCAGCTCTTTGATAATCCCAGGTCCAGGCCGTTTATCATCTACCTTCTAAAAGGCCTGTTGCGTCCATAATGTACCGATGGTAGGGCTTAAATTCTGATCTCGGATTCAGCGAGCTTATCAAATAATTGTCTATTAATATGTTCCAAGGCCTTATTTACATGTTAAAAATCAATTGCCCTTTTTCTCCGAGCCTTTAATGATGAGTTCCGCTTCATAAAAACCTGAACCTAGTTTTTTCCGAGCGGCTGAAAGCTGCCACCAACTCGAAGAATCCGTTCTACTATACACTTTAACTGTTAATGAGTCGAGGGCAGATCTGAGTTGCCTGAATTTGAATCTATTCAGTCAAAATGCTTTCCTGGGTCGGTGTAACAGCTGGTGAGCTGGTGGTGTTCCTGTAGCCTATGCAGTTGATAGGCGCTCTTAGGCTCCAGAGTTGGCATCAGAGCGTTACAAAGATTGTGGTCGCCGATCGCTTGGCACTGTGCCTAAGGGAATCTTCCAGAAGGACTGTAATAGGGAACCTTCTGGAAATACTTAAGGAATGGTTCAGAAGAATAGTGAAGGTTCTGGAAGTGGGAAGAGGCTCTCTATATATAGGACTAGTGTAGTTATAACTTCCCTCTTTAGATTGAAAACTAACTACCTTTGATCCTACATTGCTTGCCATCAAGGTGTAGCTAATCCGTGACAGTCGGTCAAAATTTTTGAGTTAAAATATGCAGTATCACAAGCCTCAACACCCTTTGTTTGGCTATACAGTGTTAAACGAGGTATGCTCCATTTAAATGAAGATTTATTTGTCGCTCGAATTTACCGGTAAGTAACGATAGATAAATTTAAACTATATTTTTAGTTAACAATATAAACTTAGACCCCTATCTTTCTCCACAAAATTCTTCAAAATGAAACCCTTTGAAACTGACATTCAGTCTGCCATCCAGGATTATAATGATGGTATTTATACTAGCTCAAGTGCTGCTGCTAAGGCATATGGTGTGCCTCGAAGCACTTTTAGATCTCGTTTGAATGGATCGAGGTAGCACAACAACATCGCCAGAGATTAAGTTTAGATCAGGAGGAATTTCTTGCTGATTGGATTCTCAATGAGGATGCCCGAGGAAGTCCAACCAGCCATTGAATTTGGCACCTTTTTCTGTTTTAGAGTCAAAATATCGGAGTCAGATCTCGGACCTTTCT
>JAATOF010002203.1:0-10939 GCA_013170925.1 Podosphaera leucotricha | reverse complement strand
AGAGTGTCGGGGAAGAAAGGCGGGGTCTGGCTTGGTGGAAATGCATAAACTTAAATGCCTCAGGCTCCTAAATATAAGATTTTAAAGCTAGCTGGGGTAATGTCGATCATACGTAATATACCTTGCCAAATACCCCAGTATAATCCCAATAAGGAGAAATGATGTGCAAAATAACGATTCACGTTCAATATCCTGCAACGAGAGTAAATGAGTTCAACAGTCACGTGTATGGGCATTCGGCCACTACGGACATCAGAGCTCCGATCCTTATGGCTTATAGATCCCAACAATAACAAATAACAAAATAAACCACGGTATTGATCTTAAAAGTGACAGCGATTTGTTGATCCCGGTCCCGACTCTAGGGAGAGCCAGATGATCACAATAGGGACCGTGGCAATAATCCTCCGCCGTAGGCTCATAACCATAATACTAACCAATACGATTCATTCCATGGCCTGAAAACATCATAAACACTCAACGTTGTTAGAACAGAGACAAAAGCAAAAGGCCAAAATTAATTGTACCAAATTTGTTGATGAATGAGATCATTCTCTAAAGTGCCAAATGGATAGAACTTTTTTACCGCTGGAACTGGGACATATAGGAAATATCTGTTACGAGCTACGTCTTTATCAAAGCTGTTAGTAAAGAAATTTTTTAAGTCATAATGTATTATGATTCTTGGCATTGACATTACTCTCAGTTAATGTTAGAAATAAAATGCTGGGTTGTAAACTTGAGTGGACATGAGAAGTGACTGAAGAGGCAACGCTGGGAAGGACTTCATGGGTACTGGTTAAATCCATTTAAGTAGTTCTTTGAGACTTATTCTCGAGCTTTATCTAGAAGATTAATAGCATTCGGCCTTTTTACCTTGTATTTATTGTTTTGATTTCTGCCCTTTCGCAATAAGTAGTAGATTGCGATTAACGAAAGTTGTGACGAGCCTTCTAGTCGGAAAAAATTCGAAATAATAAATTTATAATTAGAGTTGAATTGCCCTGCTGTGCTCTATTGTGCCCCGGAAGGATCGGAAAATTTCAATATAGATTCTCTGCCTTTCTGAATTCCATACCCCTTGAAGACTTACCTATATATGCAATTGAGGATTTTTCTGTGAATAACTAGTTAGTAAAACTTCCGTTCTTACGATAAATTTTTTAATTTTATTCTCTAGGTTGTATTTCGACTGAATAAATATGATATTACCATTTTTCTTTAGAAGTTAATACAGTTGAAGTAATAAAATCACTTCATGGATTCTCTTGGGGTACTTCCGATGGAGGTCTGTAACCCCATATATTTTCAAATGCTTCCCCACTAACGCCATATTTTGGTTTAAGATCAAACGACTTAGGTATGTCATCCACCCAATTTGATGATTTCTCTGTACTTTTAAGGTCTGAATTTTTATGTTTCGTGGCCGTTGAAAATCGCCCGTCATTGTCATGTCTGGAATCTGTAGGACAGTCCTGAGTTGGCTCGAATCCTTCACGTAGAGTTTCGCCAGTTCTCTCTCCGTAAGTTCTCCTTATATTTAAGTAAGCATCAAAGTAACTGTAAGCATTTTAGTCCTCACAAATATCGTTTAACCTTGTTTTCGTTCCATCCAGCACTACCGTCTTTGCTTGCCCAGACCCTTTCGATTTCTTCTGCTTTGGGATCTTGGACAATAAGATCTACCATTTGTGTTGCATCTGATCCGATAGAGCTCGAGCCTGATGAGTGGTTTCGTATCATCTTTTTAATTTGAGTTCCGGTTTCTCCCCCAATGTATACACTGTCGTTAACCAAGGTCTTATCATTATTCTCAATATTTTTACCTTTCTGCTTATGTTTTATACCATCAATTCCTTGATCAGTGCTTTTACGTGTCTCGCTAGCTCGAAAAGAGTGGTTATCTTCTGAAGAATGGTAAAGATTACAAGGTTTCGGAATCGACGGTTTCTGGGAGGAAGTTTGAAGCCAGCGTTCACTAGTTCCTCTTTGAGCTACGATTACAGGGTACTTCACTATCAGCTTATTACCAGGCTGGCAAATAAATTAATACTCACATTCCAATCTCCGTATTCTAACGCTCGAGCTTTCTCATAGAGCATTTCTTCCTCCGGATCGAAAATTTCTTCGTCAATAAGAGTTCCGTATCCAAAATATTGATCATCTGATGAGGTGGTCCTTGATGCCAATCTACTTGAGGGACGGCTAGTAGTATTTTCATTAGATAATAGGCGTGTCCTTGAGTTGATTTCTCCAGGCTTAGGGATCCAATATTTCCCCTTTCCACCACGCTCGAATCTCATACCTTCCATCATTCTTGCAACACGCGAAGATGAACCCTCATGAGCTAATACATTATCCCCGGAATCGAAAAATCGATACTCATATTTTTTGCCACTAAAAGTTTCCTTGGTATCCTCAATAAGATCACGTAATCCGAATGCATCTCGCAGAGCATGTTTAACTCGCATTCGGGCGGTTGATATTGAGGGATCAGCATAGTCATGCCATGAGAAAGCATACCAGTGACCTATTGCAAAAATGGGCATCTCCATACAGATCATAGCGTCCTGTATAGCTGCTGCGATATTATCTGGTGTATACCCTTTGACGTTATCAGGAATTATACCCAGCCAAACAATCGTAGATAGAAAAAATCCCTGCCAGTAGGATGCAAATATAATTAACTTAATACATAAAAACTTCGGCACGGGGCGAAATGGCTGCAAGTCTTCAGACATGCAAGCCCAAAACATACCGAGGGAGTACAAACTGATAGTTACACTAAGATTATACGCAATGCCACTCCACAAGTAGCCTGAGTCTAATCCTAGGTAACCTTCTTTATACGTTCCAGTAGCTTTCATAATAACTGAAGCAAGGCCCAAAACTGGTTTAAGCCAGGCATATTGTAAGATTCCCCGCTTGATTGTCAAAAAAGTATGTGGATCGGATATGTCGACTTGGGGCAGTAAATTTCTCATAGGCCATAAATGATGTACTGGCTTCCTACCGTACATCATAATGATCAAAGCTCTCTCACCACCGATGAAGTTGATTAGAAGCTGGAAGAATGTGTATATTGTAAATGCCTATCACTCAATTAGAGCTTTGTATTTGTATATGACGGACTATCATGCTTCATATATATCTCTTATTGGGTCCACAAACATTGCGGCCTTGAGAGATACGAGGCTTAACCAGGAGGATAAAGAATATATCGGCACCCTGTGGTCTCAGTTCAAGCTTAACCTTATGCACAGCAACTCACATGAGTAGAATTCGAACGACGTATCTCTGGAGAAGAGGTTTCCGGTAGTTTTTACTGTTAAACTTAAGCATTCTTATGCTATACAGTCTACAGGGGAGCATACGTCTGGCGCCATATAGACCTTTAGTTTAAATTATAAGCATATATTTCAGTATTTTGTTTGGGAATTTACACACACTATTGAAAGAAGTGAAGCTAATAGAGAGCTAACGCCGGCAAGGACAATTGTTGCATGTGTTAATTTCTGGCCAGTCCCCGCAGAGAGACCTAATACAGTCATTTTTGAAAAGTCCTTATTTGAGATAGAGTATATAGCAAGACCGCCGAAAGAGGTCGGTCATGGATTGGATGGTTTTTCTCGAGGCATTTCTGTTTAGATTTTGTTTATTAATATTGACGGACGACGGATACAATATGCTTATGATGTTGCAAAACTCGCCAAGCTTACAGGCTTGGCCGCATTTGCGTAGAAACGATATGTAAGCTCACGATACACTAACCTGATTCAGTTAATCAGCTACATGTACAAGGCCTCATCGTGAGCGGGTTGCCCCGCCCCCATACATGAGCTACATTAGTGCCTCTAGCCCCTTTTGGCAGCTTAATCTTCCGAAAATGGTACCTGTTATGCGGTTCCAATAAACTCCAAGTGGTCAAGAGAAACTGTAAATTCACTCTATTCACATAAGTTATTTCTTCCTATAAAAAAGTATTCGGCTATTTGAGTGCTCTGTATTATGATGACGAAATATCAGATACTTAGAGATCCTCTTCAAGACATCGGAAATGCTGGGAAGATGGCTCAGTTGTGAGTAACAAGCTAAGAAATTTACTGCCGCAATAACCAATAAAGTTAGTGATCGCCGAAGCTCTCAAAACTAACCGTTCAATCGTCCGTGCAATGCTAAATTCTAGATTTTCGATACCAAATGTTATGTATCCATAAGGAGTTATGCAGGAACAGGGGCTATGGAGTCAGCGAGGCATCCGCGTCAGGGGCCGTATATAATCAACAATCTTAGCCCTTTTCATCAACCACTTCATTTTCATATAATAGATAGATATATAGATATATATTCATGTATATCACTGAGCGCTGTCTCAATTTTGGCAGCAATATTTCGTAGGGTATTTTCACCAGCTTCACCATACCTGAAATATACCTTTGGCCATCAGGTAAGTTCTAGTGATCAGTTGTCTAACCAGTGCTAGAGTCTTCCTGATATCAGTTTTACCTGCCAGTCTCACAAAGACCACTACTAAATTCACTCAGAATCTACTCCAATGGATCCCGGTAAAGCTTATTGAATTTTTGGGTCTGTATAAAGTGTGAGCTGTTAGGCTTCAGATTATATCACGTAGTAAACGATTGGGAAGTGAAAGAGGCTGTTAATCTAGAGTGGAGAGTTGTTAATTACTTCCACTTGGAAACAGTCTACTATATCAACGACTATGACAAAAGAAATATGCTTGGCATAATATATTTTGTTGAGCATACATAAAAGAGGTTGGTTTCACAAGGATTTGTCTTTACGCATATTTGCATGAGATTATCCCAAAGGTATTTCGCATGATGAAGAATTCACTACCAAAATAGCACTAATTTCAACAAAGCTAGAATCGCTGCTTACCAGCTACAAAGTCTCCATATCCTTCGACCGAACCTTGTGAAACGACTGGCTACCAACAGAACCACTAGATGCGATCAATTGGATCACTCTCTACCTCGCCAATAGGTATCGATGCTTTGGATAAGGAGAAAATTGATTTTGCTTAACGCTTTGCTTTGCTCCACCAAATAATTGGATGAACAACTATGCTCCTCAGCTTGACGTCGCGACGAAGGTCTGGGAAACGCATCCCGAAATTAAGAAGGAAATCAAATGGAAAAATCTAGCAATATTCAGAACTGAAGCGTCAGCATCCCGGACAAATTTACAGCCTCCTGACCCCGACATAAAGCAACAGAAAATCAAGCCCAATCTGAATGCTCTCGTGGAGCAAAGCACGACACGACAAACTAAAATTAATCAAACACAGCAACCTTCTATCTTGGTAAATCATCAATTCCAATCTTTTGTATCCACGTTCATGTCGTCTTTAACGACGCAAATGCCTAGCTCACAGGAGAAGACTCGAGAGAAAGATGAAAAATTTCGAGCGACAGACCTGGCATTTTTCGACCCGAACAACGACACCACGCAGCCGGTAGACTAAATCGATGGAAAATCAGTATACCACAGCGTGTTCAGCTTCATTCATAGAGTTAAAGTTAACACAACTGGAGTCACATCGAGTAGTTGGGCCAACTTAAATGTGGCGGCAAGGCTACATCTTTACTTGCGAGGAAAGGCAGAAAAGTGGTATACTAATGAAATTTCGGCAGTCACTCGTGCAGGGCTCAAGTCAAGAGTAGAGCTCTAGTGCCAAGAGCTCGAAGCACGATTCCGCGAGTCTCCAGGTATTGCGCTTCAGCGATTAGAGCGTCTTAGATATACAGTCAAAGACGCATGCAACAGGAAAGACCCTGAAGATTACGTTCAGGACATGATTATCAAAAGCTGTGCGGTCGGACTGGTTTTAGTAAAGCCATAAATCTCGGGGGCGTCAGTCTTCAGTGGGATCCGAAACCGAGAGTGCGAGGTAATGCCAACAGGAAGCAGGAGTGCAGCGATGCTGCAAGAGGCGACACAGACCACAATTTTCTCCTTGGAGCGATAGTAGTGGCACAGGGTGTGGTAAAGATAAGTTTTCCCTGTCCCTGCTGCTCCCTGGAGAAAAAAGTGACGCGTAGGTGACCCAGAATTAGACTGGGGTAGGAATGGATCACCATGTCGCGGGTCTCTGTCTACGGCGGCCGTGATGGTGTTGAATGCTTCCCGCTGTCCTGGTGATAGGCACGATAAATGCTCCAGATATTGTAAATGTTCCTCCACGTCGTCATAGTCCCGAGCATCCTCCAGCAGGAGATTGGCGTCTCGGACTGACCATTGATGGGTGGGTCCCTGAATGCGCACGTCTTAGAAGGTTAAGCCGAGAGATCGCAAGCACTCCCCGAATAACCACCGCCCATAGTCACGGTCTTACTCTTCTGATGACATATGTGCAGGGACATTTAGGCGGCTACCCAGGTGGTTGATTCGGTATGGAGCGTCGTCGCAAAAAGACGCTTCAAAACGATCCCAGAGTGCTTGCGGATCAAGGATGGCATTTCCATTCAAAGACGCGGCGAAGGTGGTGCGAAGGGAATTGGCCAAGTTCCAGCGAAGAGTGGAGGCCACGGCAGTCGTAGTCAACTCGGAAAAGAAATGTATCCAGTCGGTGTCATCATCCAATAAGCCGAGGGCACGACAGGCAAGAGAAGGTACGGCATAAGAGATTCCATTGACCGTATAAAGATCACGGTACGACGTAGCACCCGGCTTATGACAGCAAAAGACGAAGAAAGTAGTGCTCGCCCATTCGGGGGCTCGCCTGGTGCATACGTCCAATGGAAATCCCTTTTTTGTGAGGGCCCAGCCGTGATCTTGCTTTCCCGACTTGTAAATGTAGTAATTGGGAAAGTCGGGGTACAGCAGATCACGACCGTCAGTATGCGCCGCATTATATTTCATCCAGTCCAAGAACATGGATGTTTGGGTCGCAATATTTGTCGCCAACTCTTCTCGGGTAAGTGAGGCCCGGTAGTAGACGCGATGCCGACCCTCGAGATGATATTCACAAAGAATGACACTTGGATGCTCGCTGTGAATCGGGTAGGCGAGTGTATTCCAAACCGACTGTGGCGCGCAAAAATATCGGCCAGTGATAGCCCTCCTTGTAATATCTCCTTTCCCTTGTTCAAGTACTTGACCATATACTTGATGCAGTGGATCCCCCTGCAAATTTCCACATTGATATGGGCGTGGAAAAAGCGGAGTAGGAAGGGATTGAAAGGGACCAGCCATCGGTTGTCCACCTCGACGCAATTCTTCACCCATCTCATCCCATTGTTCGGTCGTCGGTATCTAGTTTGAATGTTAATTACGTCGGTACTGCGTTTTCGTGCACAATGGTTATCTCGGCAAACGCTTTCGGATACCCCTTGCCACATTTCCTGTCCTTCCAGCATGGACTGTTAGGCGATGGAAAGAATAGGTACTAGAACTTGGACTGTAATCAATTTGTTTCGAAGACTCAAACTTGAGGTTCTAACTAAGGAGAACATTCTACCATTTATCTACGCCTCGACGCCCCCCTTGATACTCGAGATCCCAACTCCGCCAAACCCAAAAATAATAAAGAACTCCTTGCCGTGTCTGCGCCAAACCCAACAGCAATACTTAATCCATGTTGCTCAACAACAATGAATTGACAGACTAACAAGTGATAAATGATAGATTGTGATGCGACGGGACTCTCTATTAAGATCTGCGAGGTTTGAGGTAATCAGAGTCGTAAAATAGGGCGATAGAAATAAGTACCGGCATTTGTTACCTGCCGAGATCAGCAGTCGATCGTTTCAGCGACGTCGGTTCGTAGGGCAAGGGTATTAGTTCATGACATTATCCCTCATACCCTTAGCCGAGCTCCTGCGAGGCTTTCTAGATCTTTTAGGCCTTTCTTTTGGAGGAATGTCGCTGGGTTTTGGTTCTGATGAATTCATATCGTGAAACTCTTTAACCTGGTCAAGGAAGCCTTCAAATGCTTAGATCTTCAGGACCATACCCTTTAAATCGTACCAAGTAGTGTAGTTTACCATTGTTCCAATGAGATTCAATGACTTTATCTACTTCAAACTCCGGATCATCGTCATTTGTTTCCAAAGTTAGTGGTGGACCTGAAGTTTGTCACGGAAGTGGATCTGACGCTGTAGGAGACAGTAGGGATACATGGAAAACCGGATGGACTTTAGCAGACTTTGGAAGATCCAGCCTGTAAGCGTACTTCCCGACACAGCCAGTGATCTTGAAGGGGCCACCTCTTTTAAAATCTAATTTCTTAGACGGTCTAAGAGTTTTTATGTTTCTACAGTTTAACCAGACGTAATCCCCAGTTTTAAAATCTCTCGATGCAACTCTGTTTTTGTTAGCCTGTTCTTCGCTCTCTGCTGAGTGGAGACTAATATTTTCCACAATATATTTATCAATCATCTGCGCGTTTTTAACGAAGTTTTCTGCATCAGACCTTTCAAATCGTATAGATGATGGCGCAGGCGGGCCCGGTGGTTGTGCAGAAAGTTCACAACCTGACCTTGGGTGTAAACCATACACAGCTAAAAAGGGGGAAACACCTGTGACTTGAGAATCGTCGTTATTTAAGGCAAATTCAGCCGATGGCAAAAATCGAACCCAATCATTTTGCGCGTAATTCACATAAGCTCTGAGGCATTGTTCAATTCTTGCATTCATTCTTTCAGTCTGTCCATCAGTTTGTGGATAATAAGCTGTAGAGAGCCTGTGATCTACTTCGAGAAACTTGCAGATCCAGCTCCAAAATTCAGAAGTAAATTAGGAGCCGCGATCTGATACCACAGAGTCGGGAAGTCCGTGCAATCGGAAGCAGTCTCTGTAAAACATGTAGGCAGTATTTCTGGCAGATAGGTCGTTGCAGGGGGTAATATGAACTTGTTTGGTCATTCGGTCGACGACAACGAACATTGAATGGAATTCTTGGTCACTCCAGTCCTTACAGGTAGTTCAACCACAAAGTCCATAGCAACATGGCGCCACCTCTCTTTTGCAACGGGGAGTGGCCGAAGAAGACCTTGGTTACCTTCCCTGGATGGCTTAGTTCTTGAACATGTGTGGCAGTTTTTAATAAATCTTTTTACATGCTGGTGCATCCCGTGCCAAAAAAATGTTCGTGAGAGTGTCGCGAAAGTGGCTGCTACTCCTTGATGCCCAGCTGCTGGTAAGTCGTGGTGTGCAGAAATTATCTCAGTTGTTAAACTTTCATCATGATTACACTGGGGTACAACCAGGAGTCCTCGATAGTGTAGCAATCCATTATCCCATTCGCATTCCGACAGGGTAAAGTTTCGTATCCTGATAGTTTTATTACCTGTTAAGGCATCAATTACAAATTTTAGCGATTCGTCATGCATAGTAGCCAGGCGAATACGTTCTGTGAGAGACAGATAGTTTCGTTCTTCCGTTACTTCTTTGACTATGTCATCCCCCGTATTCTCGTTTCCCATTAGTTTATTTGCTAGCAGATTAAGTTCCCCCATTCCAGAAGAAAGGTTTTGTGGTTTTAGCAGGCGTTGCTTTAGAAATCCTTTTAGGGACGGGTCTGGCTCCCCACAAGGTCGAGAGAGAGTGTCTGCAGGACTATTTTGCCCACCTGGTCGGTAGCAGATCTTGAAATTAAAGCGAGATAGAAACTCACTCCAACGGGCTTGTCGACAGCTGAGTAATCGTGACTTCATGAAGTACTCCAAAGCTTTGTGGTCCGTGATCACGTCGACTGGGCTAGGCGAGCCTTCGAGCTCTGGTCGCCACTCTTCGAAAGCTTGGACGATTGCGAGTAATTCTTTATCATAAATTTCATAATTTGACTCGGCTGGACTCATTTTTTTAGAAAAGAAGGCAACTGGACGCCAATTTCCCAAAGAATCAGGTTGCAGTAAAACACCACCGGTACCACGATCTGAGGTATACGTTTCCAAGCGAGCAGGCTGTTCCCAGTCAAAGTGCTGGAGTACTACATCCTCTTTGAACTTTGACTAAATTTCCCGAAATGCTATTTCTTGACTAGGACCCCAGTGAAAGGGAATATCTTTTTTCATTAAGTCGGTTATAGGCATAAAGACGGATCCAAATCTCCGAATAAAACGGCGGTAGAAGTTAATGAATCCGATGAATCTAAAGATATCCTTTATATTACTAGGCGTAGGCCACTTGTCGATGGATTCGAGCTTAGTAGGGTCCATCTTGATTCCTTCAGTAGTAATAATAAGCCCAAGGGGGACGAAGACGGCGTTTCTACCTGTACGTGGTGTCCCCTACGAACCTGGAGTTTATCTTCAGAGCGTACATAAATACGCATTACTTGATCAAGGAGGAAAAGTTACATACATGAGTTTCCGGAGCGTACTCAGCTCCCGTTATGGCGGTGATGGAATAGGCTAAGTTGGCTCCTTTTGCTACGATGAATTCTCTTAGTTTACAGATATTCTGACATTCTACTGTCTCCCGAGGAAAGAGCACCGTTACCTGAGCGCTGGCGGTGTTGGCATAAGGAGGGTACCTGGACTATGGGATATTAGGGAGAAACAGATTGGGATACGCTCATCGTATGGCTCTGGTGTCTAGGCCTCGCCTGGCTAGGCTTGCAGGTTTCTTAAGAATTTTCCCGCGTACACAGTTTCCATTGCTCTTCTTTTTACTTTTTTCGAGCAGAAGGTTATTGATATGGAAGATTTAAAGTCAATTATTATACTGGATAGGATCACTTATCGATTGGAGTGGAAACTTGAAACAAGTAAGAGTCTATTAACGTAGTGTCTGGAGATGTTAGTTTCTACCACTGCGAACAGAGTGCTATCTATTTATACTAATAAAACTTGTCATGAAACGGACTGCTAGTCATTATCTGCCCACGTGCTCGCTTAACTCGCACATATAAATACCTTTGTGTAGATAGATCTTGACTCTTTAGCTTTACTAAACCTTTAAACCACGAGTT
>JAATOF010002188.1:0-17943 GCA_013170925.1 Podosphaera leucotricha | reverse complement strand
GGTGTTGGTGACGAAGCTCACCGCGGTGTTGTAGGCGAGGTCGGGGGAAACGCCCGCAAATCCCTGCGGATTGAGCGGCAGCGAGCCCTGCAGGCGCATCAATATGTAAAGGAACAGGAAGCCTGCTGCGTTGAGGGCAAGCATAGCCAGCGCATAGCCAATCCAGCTTTGCTCGCGGTCGCGCTTGACGTTCGCAGCGGCATAGATCGCTCGTTCCACGGGAGCGAGCAGCGACGTCAGAACCGTTCGTTCGCCCGCGAAAACACGCGCCATATAGATGCCGAGCGGCCATGCCGCGAGAAGCACCGCGCCAAGCACGAGCGCGATCGCCAACCATCCGTCAAATGTCATGGAATGAGCCCTCCAAGGCTCTTGGAAAGGCCGTCGTCAAAAGCGTTCAGGCCGGATGAGTGTGTAGATGAGGTAGATGCCGAGCCCGACGACAACGACGAGCGCAATGAGGGGATCGCTCATGGCCGCCTCACAGTTTGTGGAGCGCGGTGGCATAGCCGGCCATCAAGCCGAAGCAGCCAAGGCCGAGCGCGATGTAAAGAAGATCAAGCATGGGAATGCTCCGTGTCTCTGATGCACGGAACATGGTGCGGCCGGTATCAAGTCTCGATTGGGAAAGACCGCCGGCAACATAAAGACCGCATAAAGATCGCGGGCGGCTAGGCCGGAAAACTCTCAACTACCGCGCTGTTTCGACAGCATCTTCGGGCGTCGTGAACAGTCACGGGCGGCGCACTTTACTGCTTGATCCGGACGAGGCCCGGCAAGGCCGAACCGTTGGGGCCAATTTCGCGCAACGCTTCCTGGCAGCTCCACACTTGAGTGAGCCTGCAGGAATTTGGGCCGCCTGCCTTTTCGCATGTTTGAACGGCGCGCCAAGCGGCAACGATCTTCTCGGCCTCGGCACTGAACACGTCGAGTTCGGAGCCGGCATAGCGCGTTTTCAGCGCGGCAAGTTCGTCCGTGGTTTCGAGCTTGTAACACATCAGCGTGGCGCCGATGGCTTGGCCGTAACGGGCGCCGTCCTCACGCGGTGAGGACGTCACCGCGAACGACGGAGACGCGACCGCCGTTACGAGCGCTCCGAGCCCTAAAACCCCCAACGTTCGCCACAGTGCGCCAATAGTCAGGCAACTCGTTTTCATCTTATGAGCCTCGCGCGCATGAACCTGAATAGGTAACGCCGTGGCAGCAAAAACGGATCGCTCCGCCTAGCCCCTGTTTGCCAGGAATTTGACGAGGACCGCTGGTACCAGGGAAGAAGCAAGACTAGCTTGGGGCGAGTTGCCACCAGTCGCCTTCGCAGGTAACGCTTTGACAGACCTCAGACAGCACGCAACCCGAACAACGACGGGATGGGATGTTTTTCCATGACGTTGATGATCCCCTTTGTCTTCGTGGGCTGCGCCTTGGCGATCGCGATTTGGGCGCTCAGCCGCAAGGACGACACAGCGCGATTTCTTGAGCGTCTCACCGCGGCGCCAACGGCCAAACGACTGCTCCAGGCAGAAAAGCCGAACGGCCGCAGCCGCTTCTACCTTTTGCACAATCCGGCCGCCGGCCGGAACGACACCGGCCTCGTCAATCGGGTCGTCGAGGAGCTCCGCGCGCGGGGCGCAATCGTCGACATGCACGAACTTTCGACTGACCTGCCGCCGTCGAGTGCGTTGGCGGAGACCTACGATGCGATTGTTGTGTCGGGTGGAGACGGGAGCATCCGTTCGGTGGCCGCGGCCTATACGACGACCATCGCGCTCGGCGTCATTCCAAACGGAACGGGAAACGTGCTGGCCGAGGAGCTGGCACTTCCGCGGAGTGCCGAAGACATCGCCGAATTGCTCATCCATGGACCGGCACATGTGATCCAAGGCGGAACGGTCCGGGGTGAGCCGTTCCTGCTGATGTTCGGGGCTGGCTTCGACGGAGAGATCGTCAAACGGATCTCGCGGGCCACCTCGCGATCGATGGGAAAGCTTGCCTACTTCGGCCCCGTCCTCGGCGCGCTGATGACGCGGCCCTATCTGTTCGAAATCGACACCGATGGTGTGAAATCCTGGGCGTCGTGGGTGCTGATATCCAACGCAGCGCATTACGCCGGCCGGTTTCGGCTGACCGACAGGACGAACATTCTTGAACCCGGATTGATTGCCGTTATCTCGCGAGCGACAACGCGGCGCGAGCGCATTGCCGAACTCTTGCGGCTCGCAGTCGGTACCTTCCCTCGAACGCCGACGATCGAAGTCAGAAGCCTGCAGCGCGCAGAAATCCGGATGCTGGACGTCCCGGCTCAGGCCGACGGCGAGCCCTTGCTAACGGGGCCATGCGTTATCGAACGGGGAGGGTTTGAAACCAAAATCATCGCGCCGTCACGATGTCCGGGAGATGCAACTCTTTGAGGTCCGGCGAGAGCGGCGAAGTGCACCGCTCGTTCTCCCCCGCGCGGCATCGTTAGATGAGAGTCCGCGCGGGCAACATGGAAAAACTATCGGCTGATGCGTGAGATCTTCGAGCCTTCGAGGGTCAAATTGTACATGAGACCCTTTTGGTCGAGGATGAAGCCGATCACAGGCTTCCTGATGCTGTTGGTATCGACCGCGCCACCGACGCCGACCGTCACCAGCGTCACCGAGCCGTCCACGCCGACTTTCCAGCCGTCCTTGCGCTGGAAGCTTGCGAGCGCATTTTCGGTCATGAACAGGATGATGACGGTGCGCGCCTGAACGCCGAGCTGGAAGCCGACCGACGCGGCGACCGTATTATAGTAGCCCTCCGTGCGGCCATGGCGGAGAAGGGCACCCTCTCCATATTCGCCGCCGAAGCCCATGCCGGCCTTCACGACGGACGGGAAAACCAGAACCGCTGCCGCATCCCGTACCAGCTCCCGACCGCCGCCCACTGTGTGGAAGAACCGGTGCAACGCTGCATCGACATCGGCATCGATTTCGTAAGCCGAAGCGGCCCGGCCTTCGCCGAACGAGCCTACGACTGCGACGAACGCAGCCAGAGCCGCGAACGCCAGTGATTTGATCTGCATTTGGACACCCCCCAAAGGTGTGAGCCGGTGCGACTCACCAGCGGCGCGATGATGCACAGAGAATGTGGAAACCAATGTGGCGCTGAGGGCTCACCGCGGCGGATTTATTCCGCCACGGCGGATCGTTAATGCTGTTGCGTGCCGTTCCGTCTCAAGTCGGATGCTCAGCAGAAGATGCAGGCATCGCACATGGTCCGGGCTTCCGCGATATGGGCGTCGAGGATCCGCGTGTACTCGGCCATCTGAGATTTCTGGCTTTCGCACAGCGTCTTCTTCTTCTCGGGCTCGCTGAAGGCCGTCTCCCAGTTCTTGACGTACTCGGCCTTCTTGTTCCGGAAGACCGATGCGACCTTCCTGAGGGACGGAGTTTCGACGCACGGGCTGACGGCGGCCCATGTCCGCTTTTGCAGGTTGAGCTTACGACCGCAGAACTCGAGCAGCGCGTCGACGGTCGCGTATTCATCCACGCGCCGCCAAAGATCGGTCCTCTGCTCCTTACTGATGCTCTCGAGGCCCATCTTGACGTCGATCAGGCCGGCGGGTGCGCGATCGCGCGCATGCGCGAGCCCCGCGACAGCCAGAATCGCCCCCGCAGCCACCCAAAGTCCTGTTCTCATCGCTTGTCGCCGCTTCATTTCCAGACGTGCTCCTCGGCCCCGCCGCGCTGCCCGAATTTATGTGCGCGCGGGGTGCTTCGGCAAGCTCCCTGAACCATGAGAATGTGGACTTGGCGGCCGGAACAAGGCGGAACCTAGCCGATGAGAATTATCTCAACCTCTCCGGCACCTACGCGAGCCGTTTCACCTGCGCTCTTACCGAGAAGGGCGCGCGCCAGAGGAGACACATAAGAGAGTGTGCCCTTCGCGGGATCGGCCTCGTCCTCTCCCACGATGCGATAGGTCTGCCGGCGTCCATCGTCACGCTCGATGGTGACGCGTGAACCGAAGCGCACCTCGCGGCCGTCGCTCGCCACGGAAACCAACTCGGCGGATGCGCGTCGCGCCGTCCAGTACCGAAGATCTCTCGCCGCAACGTTGAGGGCGGCGCGATCACCTGCCGCTTGCGCCTCGGCGTAAGCACGCGACAGACGTTCGACCTCGTCCTCGATCTGTTTCAGGCCTTCCTCGGTGACGAGGTTGGGGTTGTCGGACACGAGACGCTCGGGAAGCTCATCGAATGCTTCGAGGCCGTCCGGCTCCTTCACGAATGCTCTGCTCATGCTCCGTACTATAAGAGAGGCCGGCACAAAAAGCACGAGGAGCGCTTTCTCATGCGGCAAGAGCAGAAAGAAATCACCGTCGCGACACGCGGCGAAGGTCTCTATGAGATCACCGATGCGGCGCGAGCGCTCGTTCAAGAAAGCCGTATAAACACAGGACAAATCACTGCTTACTGCCGCCATACCTCTGCGTCTCTCGTCATTCAGGAGAACGCTGATCCCGATGTGCAGCGTGACCTCATCGCGTTCTTCAGACGCCTCGTTCCGAACGGTGATCCGCTCTTCATTCACACGCTCGAAGGTCCCGACGACATGCCTGCGCATGTCAAAAGCGCGCTCACGCAGTCGTCGATTACGATACCGATCATGCGATCAGTACTTGCACTTGGGACGTGGCAAGGTCTTTATCTCTTTGAGCACCGACGAAATCCACATGCACGTCAGATCATCTTGCATGTGGTGGGCAGTTGAACTGCACGTCGTGCTTTAGACGTCGCTCTTACTTTCTACAGGAGACCCAGATGGCGAAGAACAAGGAGGCGGGCGACAATCGTCGCGTGGGTGCGGTGAAGAAACGCTCGCAGATCAAGAACACGCTGACCGGGACCTGGACGAAGCGAGACGACACAACCGGCAAGTTCCTCGACGTCAAAGAGGACAGCAAGCCATTCAAAGGCGTACGTAAGAAAGGAATGAAGGCCATGGCCAAGAAAGTTGCTGCGAAGAAGGTGACCAAGAAGGTCGTCAAGAAAGCTGCCAAGAAGCCCGCAGCTAAGAAGACCGCAGCCAAGAAGGCAGCGAAGAAGCCGATGAAGAAGGTCGTTCGCAAGGCGGCGAAGAAGGCAGCCAAGAAGCGTTAACGCTTGGTTGGGGCCAGAAGGGGCGGGCTTTCGAGCGCTTTGTCGCGCAGCCGAGGCCCGCCTCTCATTTGAGAAGCGCCCCCTGACCTGCTAAGCAGGCCTCCGATTTTCAAGAATGGGAGCCTGTCATGAGCGACGAAGCCGAAAGCAAGAACCGCATCGAAACCGCCAAGCTGATCCGCACCTACTACGAAGCCTTCAACGCTGGCGACAGCGAGGCAATGCTGGCGCACCTCTCCGAAGACGTGATCCACGACGTCAACCAGGGCGAGCGCCGCACCGGCAAGGACAAGTTTCGCGCCTTCAACGCCCGCATGACGCACCATTATAAAGAGATCCTGACGGACATCGTCGTCATGGTGTCCAAAGATGGGACACGTGCCTCGGCCGAGTTCAACGTCAACGGCACCTACCTCAATACCGATAGCGAGCTCCCGCCTGCCCAGGGGCAGAAGTACGTGCTTCCGGCTGGCACCTTCTTCGCCATCCGCGACGGCAAGATCACGCGCGTTACGACCTATTACAATCTGACCGATTGGATCGCGCAGGTCGCCTAAGAAGGATCGCTCGACCTCGTTCCGGGGAAGTTCCCCGGAACAGGCGTTGCGATGCTCGGCTCTTTTCCCGAAGTCCGCAGACCGCATTCATCACTATGCGAGCGCTAGGCAGTGGAAGAGCAAACTGGCCGTCAGTCCTCTAGAGAAGGAGCCATGACGAGATGAGCATCGAGGTTCGCGCGCTCACCGGCGACGAGATCACCACTGTACTTCCCGATCTCGCGCGCCTGCGCATCGCCGTGTTCCGGGACTGGCCCTATCTCTACGACGGAACGCTCGAGTACGAGCAACAGTACCTCGCCAAGTTCGCCAAGGCGAAGGGGGCTGTCTGCGTGATCGCGCGCGACGGCGACCTCGTCGTCGGCGCCTCGACCGGCGCGCCGATGATCGAGCATGCCGACGAGTTCGGCGAACCCTTCCGCAACGCGGGCTACGACCTTTCCAAGATCTTCTACTGTGGCGAGAGCGTGCTGCTCAAAAGCCATCGCGGCCATGGCCTCGGGCACAAGTTCTTCGAGCTGCGCGAAGGCCAGGCCCACAAGCTCGGTGGTTTCACGCATTCGACCTTCTGCCGCGTGGTGCGCCCCGACGACCATCCCTTGAAGCCCGACGACTACATCCCACTTGATCGCTTCTGGGCCAAACGGGACTATGCACCCGTGCCGGGTCTTATCGCGACCTACGACTGGAAAGACGTCGATCAGTCCGACGAGACGACGCATACGATGCAGTTCTGGATGAAAGCTCTCTGATGACCGCTCCGCAAACTCTCAAGGTCGCCTCCGCGCAGTACCCCATCGGCCAGCCCGCTTCGCTTGCCGATTGGGAGGCCAAAATTGCGTCTTGGGTGGAGAGCGGGGTTCGCACCGGCGCCGAGCTTCTGGTGTTTCCGGAGTATGCCGCCATCGAGCAGGCGGCAGCGCTCGGAGCGGAAGTCTATAATGACCTCACGACGACGCTCGAGCGCGTTGCGGCGCTGGCGGATGAACGTGTCGCCTTCCACGCCGCGCTCGCAAAGAAGCATGGCGTGCACATCCTCGTCGGCTCGGGTCCGGCGAAGCATGCCGATGGCCGCTTCGTCAACGCCGCGCAGCTCGTGACGCCGTCCGGAAAGGTCGGCGTGCAGGAGAAGCTGATCATGACGCCGTTCGAACACAACTGGGGCGTCACCGCCGGCAGCCCGCTGCGCGTTTTCGATACCGAGCTCGGCAAGCTCGCAATCCTCATCTGCTACGACAGCGAGTTCCCGCTGCTGGCGCGTGCGGCCGTCGAGGGCGGAGCGGATGCCATCCTTGTGCCGTCCTGCACCGAGCGCGTTTCGGGTTATCACCGGGTCCGCACTGGATCGCAGGCCCGCGCGCTCGAGAACACCATCGTGACTGTTCAGAGCCCAACGGTCGGCGACGCGCCATGGTCTCCGGCCGTTGATTTCAACGTCGGTGCGGCTGGCATCTATGTGCCGCCCGAGCATGGCGTGAGCGATACGGGCGTATTGGCGGAGGGCGTTCTCAACGCGGAGCAGTGGGTCTATGCCGCAGCAGACCTCGCAGCGCTGCGCCGTCTCCGGACGAGTGGAGAGATGCGCAACTTCGGGGATTGGCCCGCACAGCCCGGCGCCGAGCCTCTGAAGCACACGGTGGAGCTCGTCTCGCTGCGTTGAGCTGGTGGAGCTGCGTCCGGAATAACGACAGCACTCTAGTTCTTCCGCTCTCGCATCCAGCCGAGCACGGTCTCCCAGAACGCGGCGAGCGCCACGCAAAGCGTGATCAGGAGAACGGCGACAGCCATCTGGACGACGCCGAAGTTCGCCGCGTCTTCCGCAACGAACCAACCCGCGATGATGGCCGCCAGGAACAGGATCGGGCGGATCAGCCAGGAGATCACAGGCATCTGGACTACCTCGTCGGTACTTAAGGTGCCGCCAGCCTAACGCTGGCTGCTCGATACAACTTGATCCCGATCAACGTGTTACATCCACTCGCGGGAGGGCCTCGATCAAGCCGCCTCGTAGAATTTCACGTTGGAGCGCCGCAACGCCTTGGCGCGATACATCGCCTGGTCGGCGTGATGGGAAATCTCTAGGGCTGTGGCGCCATGCTCGGGATAGAGCGCGACGCCGATTGCAACCCCAACGCTGAGGTTTTTGCCGGAGAACGCGATGCCATCGGTCAGCGCATTTACGAAGCGGGCACCGATCTGGTTTGCCTTTTCCATTCCGTCGACATTGCATGCGAGGATCGCGAACTCGTCGCCGCCGAGCCGCGCGACCATGTCTTCCTTGCGGGCGGCCGTACGAAAACGCTTCGCGACGACGCGCAACACTTCATCGCCTGCGGCGTGCCCGTGCTCGTCGTTGACTTGCTTGAACCCGTTGAGATCCATCAGATAGAAGGCATGCATTTTGCCGGGCTGCGGTGGATTGCTGATCGCCTTGTCGAGTGCGGCCTCGAGCGCACGGCGGTTCGGGAGCTCCGTCAGGGAATCGAGCATGGCCAGTGCGTTTGCCGCTTCCGCCCGCGCTTGCCGCTCGTAATCGAGCCGAGCTTCTTTGAAACGCCGCGCCATGAACACGGCCAAACCACCCGCCAGAAGTAGCGTCAGAAGGAACGCTTCTTCCACGCGAATGCGGCGCTGCGACGGGCTGAAATCTTCCCAGAATTCGACGAGTTCGTATTCGACGGCAAGCAGGATGCCACCAATCATGACGAGCATCAGGGCAAGCGTGTCCTGTGTAATCGACCACGGATGCCGTCTGACAGCCGAAGTGATCTGCGCCGTCAGGCCCATCATTACCTCCACCGATTTTCCAGGTAGGGATAATGGACAAAAGATAAAATTCGCTTCACGCCCGGCTGCGGCGGGCCCCTAGGGAAGTGAGCGGGCGCCGAATATCCGGCACCCGCACGCGTTTCGTATGGTTAGCAGCGCGTTACTTCAGCCTCCAAGTCACGTTGACGCGCGCTTCAAGCGTCGCGGTACCGGCTTCGATCGGCGCTGCGTCGGCCTTGGCGGCCCGCATGGCCATTGGGCGCGGTCCCCCGTACGACACTTCCTCGGTGATGGTCACGACCTCGCCAACCTCGGCGCCCGCTGCACCCGCGAGAAGTTCGGCGCGGCGGCGTGCGTTCGCGACGGCTTCCTTGCGCGCGTCATCCTTCAGCGTTTCAGCCTTGCTGACCTCGAACTCGAGACCATTGATCTGGTTGGCGCCGAACTTGACGAGCTTGTCGATGAGACCGCCAAGCGCCTTGAGGTCGCGCACGAGAATGGTGACCTGGTTCGACACCCGGTATCCGTTGATCTCCGGCGCCGCACCGTCACGCGGATTGGTGTAGCGCGGCTCGACATTGAAGTTGCTCGTCTGGATGTCCTTGGCCTCGATCCCGCTCTCCTTGAGACCGGAGATGACCTTCTGCATGAGCTCGGTGTTGGCCGAGAGCGCAGCTTCGGCCGTGTCGGCCTCGGCAGTCACGCCGCTCGTGAGTCGCGCCTGGTCCGGATCGGCCGTGACATAACCCGTGGCTGAAACGGTGATCAAACGATCCATAGGCTTGTCCTCGGCGCGGAGCGCGGTCGTGGCGACCAGAAGCAATGAGGTGGCGGCCAGAGCGGCAGCCAGGTTCGAAAAAGTGGGACGTCTCATGAATTCCTCCATTTACGCGGGTGAGATAGGAAACCATCGCGGAGGAATGAAGGCGCTGGGATCGGTCCGGCCAGGGAAGCTCCTTCCAGGCTGGAACGGCGCGCGAACTCTGATATAGAGAGCGGCTTACCCCCCACCGACGACGGCGTTTATGAGCGTGGGGCTGTCGCGCCCTTGCCGTTTAGGTTGAGCGCGATCGGCAAGGGGGCCCGTAGCTCAACGGTTAGAGCTGGCGGCTCATAACCGCCTGGTTCCAGGTTCGAGTCCTGGCGGGCCCACCAATGCTTGCGCGCATTCCTGCAGTCGCAATTTGCATCACCTTGGCACAGGTGCCAGCGCGTCCACGTTGTTCGTCGCCGGAAGGTCGTCGAGCGTTTGTGCACGACTACGGTCGCCATGCTCAATCGTCCCGGTCGGATTGGCGGTGCTGGCGAGATCGTTGGAGCCGAATGCGAAGTAGGTGACTGCGGCGAAGGCAACCAGAGCAACCCATGCCATCACGGCAGGCGACGGCTTCCAGCGCGCCAAGACGGCGGATCTCTGCTCGCGGTTCTTGGCGTTGCGATAAGAGGCGAGGTTTAGAGGCTCTTGATCCTTCATGATGGCGAAATGACCACTACCCGCTCAATCCGTCGAGGCCACCGCGCCGCTCATCAACAAAATTTCCTGTGTTGGGTGCAACTCTCTAGCGAGCAAAGCGTGGCTGCCACAGTTCCTTATAGGCTTGTCCGCGATGCGAAGAGAGGTGGATCGTGACCCAGCTATAGACACATGAGTGTCCAGGCTGGAATGCCGCGTGCGCCGCGTTCAGTTCGTCTCTCTATAAATTGCGTATTTCAATTCGTCGGACACCGTCACGGAAATTCGCCGTGCGACTGGAAACGAATTCCACTCCGGCCTGTTGAAACGACCACCGTACACTTGAAGACCCTTGACTGCTAAACCCACGGCGCAGATGCGTTCTTCCTGCGAAGTGAATTGATAAGGCTCACAACGGGCGCCCGCTGCGTAGTCAGGCTTCCCTATGGACTCAATTATCCAATCCGTTTCATAGACGATTTGACCGTCTTCGTTTCTCCCAAAACTACGGGATTTTATTCTGGTGCAGACGGGAATCTCCCTGTCTCCCCAATGCAGGCTGAAGAAAATTAACGCCGGCTCGGGAGTGACGCCTAGATCTCGCATGTAGATGCTCGGATCGTTGCTTTCGATGCGATACATCTGATGATTAAGCCGAAATTCGATCCTGTTCGATGTCGTCTCCCATATCTTGTCCCAAGAACTTCCCCACGATCTGATTAGTCATGCGCCACCCGCATCACCGCGGCGCAACGGCCTTCGCCCGGAGGCATTTGCTGAAGATCTCCTGCATGCCGTAGGGAGCCTCATGGCTGGTCGCGCCATCGGGCAACACGGCGACCTGTTGCTGGAGATAGGTGCAGACCTCGATCGCGAGCCGGCGTTGCTCCATATAGGACAGCAGGAAGTAGAGCAGTGCGACGGAAAGGACGACGCAGGCCGTGATCATCTTCTGATCGAAAGTCAGCGCCGATGAATCGGGCTGACGTGCAGCAGATGTGATCGGCTTCTTTTCCACCGGCTCTGGTCCCAAAGCGCATCCTGGCTGAAGACGCAGCGCCGCGCGCCACGATCTCTAAGCCATCGGATCGCATTGCCATCAGAGCCTGTCAATTACGTCCGAAGCGTGGATCAGCACGGAAATGCGCCGGTCCCGCCAACCAGGAGGATCCGGCGTTTCAAGCCTGTGCGTGTCGCAGAGAGGGGCGGCCGGAACGGTTCGGCGCCGAAGCGCGCGGATCACGCCGCTTGGTCGGTTGCCGAAGAACTGCGCCGATCGCTGAGCGGGCTGCGTGTGCTCTGATTGAGCAGCGGCCCGCCCGCATCCTGCGCCGCATCGTAAATCCTGACGCAGCCGCGGCCCTCACGCTTCGCGCGGTAGAGCGCCATGTCAGCACGCGCCAGCCAGGTGTCTATGGTGAGCGTGGACGGTGTCTCGAGCACCACCGCCCCGATGCTGACGCTGACCATGATGACGTAGTTGTCGAAAAGCACCGGAACCGCGAGGGCATCCTTGATGTCCTCGCCGAGGATCTGAGCGTCGGCCGCATCCGCCAGCGGTGCGCTCACGACGGCGAATTCGTCGCCTCCTAGCCGCGCCGCGATGTGAGTGCGCCCAGAAAGGCCACGCAGCCGGTCGGAGATGGCAGCCAGCACCGCATCCCCCGCGGCGTGCCCCAGCGTGTCGTTGACCGATTTGAAATAGTCGCAGTCGATCAGCATCACCGAGACAGTCTGAGGTTTCGCGTCGTGACTCCAAAGGTAGTCCTCGAACACGCGCATGAACCAGCCGCGATTGGCGAGTCCCGTCGCCGCATCGTGGCGCGAGGAGTAGACGGCAGCGCGCTCGCTGTGGGCAAGGCGCTGCGTGATGCGGCGCATCGTGAAAGCCGCCACCAGCGAAAGACCCGCGATGAGCGCGAGCGAAAGCGTGATGGCGGGGAGGGCCGCCCTGAGAATGGCGTAGCCAGGTGAGGAAAAATCCCACGTGACATGCGTCACGACATTTCCGCTGGAATCAACGATCGGGTGACGATGATTAGGCGCCGCCATGCTCTGTGAGGGAGAGGACACCGCGTGCCGTAACCCATCGACATGAGATAGCGCGCCAAGCTTGTCGAGCACTCGGTCCGTCATGAACTGCAAGCCGATCAGCAGCGTCGGTTCCGCCTGTCCGTTGGGGCTTAGCGCCTCGGCGGACGCGAAGGGGGCAACGGTGATCATGGCCGGCCGGCCGTCGATCTTGACGATATCGTTGACGAACAGGCCGTCCGTCATAGTGCTCGGGACGCGGTGTGAAAGCCCGTGCATGGCTGCCCGCGCAACACGGTAGAGTTCTCGCGCGCGCTCCATGGGCGCGGCGGCTGCTGCAAGAAGGCCTGCGGTACGCTGCGCGTCGGGTTCTCCGCCCTCCACGCTGGAGAAGATCGCGTCGCCTTTCGCGTCGACGATCAAGAGCTGCTGCACGCCGTCGGGCGAAAGCGACTCCGCGCCGAAGTTCTTGCGCATCCACTCCTTGTCTTTGACGAGCGCCACCTTGCGGAACGCGTCCGACTGGAGCGACTGTGCAAGAACTTCGGAGGCGTTGAGTTCCCCGAGCAGTTTGAGCCCGCGTTCGAGCGATGCTTTTTCGCGCCGCAGCGAGTTTTCATTAATCTTTTCGACCACCATCAGCGCGTCTTTGCCAAGCAACGCGACGGCCAGGATGGCGGGCAGAACCATCGCTAGTCCGATCCATCGGGTGAGTACGAAACCGTCCGAAGTCTGCGTATCCCTCATCCGTTCCCCCCGGTGTCCCAAATAAGCCGCCGAAGTTAGGAGCGACCCTTTGAGAGAACTAAAACGCCGAGGAGCAAAAGCCGTAGATTCCGGAAAGGAGCGGTTTACCATCGAGGCGCACGCCGACTTGCCGCGAGCACTCTACATCAACCGAAATGACATTAATTTCCGCTGGCTTCAGCGTGCGCCGCAGCATAGCGAGCGTGCGAAAGCTCTATGCCGTCTTGATGAAAGTGCCCATGACGACCGCCTCGGCGACGACGTGTCCCTCCATGGCCGAAAGAACCTCCGCCTTTGTCGGCGACTTGAGACCCGTGAGCCGCGTATCCAGCGCGTAAAGTTTGTGGAAGTAGCGATGTCGGCCGATGGGCGGGCAGGGGCCGCCGTACCCCGTGCGGTCCCAATCGTTGCGGCCGTTCTCGGTGCCGGCGGGCAGGTTGCTGTCTGTCACGCCTTCGGGAAGGCCCGTGGCATCGGGAGGAATATTGTAAAGCACCCAATGTACCCACACCCGCTGCGGCTTTGCCGGGTCCGGCGCATCAGGATCGTCCAGGATGAAAACGAGGCTCTTGGCGTTGTCCGGCACGCCGCTCCAGGCGATGGGTGGAGAGAAATCGGCGCCCTGGCAGGTGTACTGGGGTGGGATTTCGGCACCCTCGGAAAATGCGGCCGATGTGATGGTGAGCGTCATGAGTGGCTCCTGGCCTTGCGGGAATGCGAGAGATGTCCAGAGCATGCGCCTATGCACCGAGTGTCAATGACCATGGCAGCGGCATCGTTCCGGAATTGCGCGCCGCTGATCGGCCGCTGTACTCTGGCATCAACGAAGGCGCGGCCTTTGCCCCTTGAGGAGCCGACATGACGCGGACGCTACAAGCGATGCTGACCGTGGTTTTTGCGACATTGCTGCTCGTTCCGGCGTCTTTTGCCGAAGGCAAACGCATGAAGCAGTCCCGCGCGGCCGAGACGAGCGCTCCCGTCAAGGACTGCACGCGCTTCAACGGCCGCTTCGGCTATTACGGCAACCCATGGTGCACGCCCGCGGAGCAGCAGCGCTGGGATCGTTGGGAAACGAGCAGGACGGCACGCTAGGCGGCGAGCGTCCGGCGCGCGAGCGCGAGGCAGTCCTTGAAGGCCTCGAGATCCGAGAGCACGCGATCGAACGGCACGTCGCGCGCGATGAAATCGCCCCCCGTGTCCAGAACAGCAATCGCGATCATCAGGTTCTCGGAAAGACCGAAGTCCTCGATGTCTGCTCGCCGGGTTTCCAAGTCCCAGGCCGCTTGCGCGGCTTCCGGCGTCACGCGCACGCGGGAAGCGTAATCCGCTCCCACGTTGGTATACCCGAACACGGGGCGGCCGAGCGCCCGCATGAAGCCGATCTCGAACGCCGTGCCCGCATCCATGCTCGCGCCGCGAAAGGGCGTGCAATTAGCGATGATGAGTTCCGATCCGCGCATCAAGGCTTCGTTGCCGTGGCTGATCGCCCGCGCGAGCGCTTCGGGGAGAAGCCCCGACCCATCGATGGCGTTGTCGAGCGGATAGACGCCTTCGAAGCCGTGCTCGGCGCAGAGCCGCTTTTTCTCTTCGCCCTGTGCAATGGCATCCGGAAAGAACACCTCCGGCCCAGCCAGATAGATGCGAAGCGGCTTTGCTGTCATCCTGCGGTTCGTCTCTTCGTTTGCGCTCACTGCTCCTTACCGCTCTCGACATGAAAGCGGTGCAGCACGCGATGCGCAATCGGCGCCAGCACGAACCCGGCCCCGATCACGATGATGAGCCCGGACAGGATCGCATAACAGCCGGCGAACACTTTGCCTGCCGTCGTGTGAAGCTCCGAAACGGGCCCCATGCCGGAAAGGATCATCGCTGCGTTGACGAACGCGTCGGCGAAACCCATGCCTTCCGTCACGGTGTATCCGACCATGCCGATGAGCAGACCGCCGAAGGTCAAAATCCCCCACAGCCCGATGGCCCTCGCCATGCGCTTTGCGAACGCGAGGCGTGAAATGACCTTCTGATGGCGCGGCTCGAAGCCGGTGAGCATGGGGCGCATCACTTCATCCTGAGAACGATCGCTTGGCCGTCATGATCGCCGGTCGTGACCTCGGGGTCATCCGAAATCGCGTTGTCGAGCGGCGCGAGGCCGAATTTCTTGTAGTCGCCGTGAGCGTCGAGCTTGCGCGCGAAATCATCGCGCGCTTCGTTGAACGACGCGTAGCGGTGCGGCGGATCGTGCAGGAAGTTCACGCTTTCGCGGCTGAAGGCGGCAATGAACACATACCCGCCGTCCGACGCATAAGGGCCGAAGACGCGTCCGTGATTGTTGGTCTCTTCGAAGATGCGGTTGGAGAATGCGTCGTCGAAGCCATGCGGGAGCTGGCTGTAGAGATCGCCGCTGATGAAACCGCGGTAACCGGTCGAGTGCCCCATGCGCACGGGGTAGCCTGCGGTTTTGGCCGCGGCCCTGAGCTTCGCGCGCGCCTGATCCGGACTCGATGAAGAGGCGTCGATCAGCACGACGTTGATCGGCTCGTGAAGCTTCTTGCCGTCGACGATCTGTCCCAGCCAATGCGCGATCGTTCCATTGCGGGTGAACATCCATTTGCCGACTTGCGGCAGCCCCGGCGGGCTCGCGATCTCATTGGCCGGAAGCGAAGCCGGGGCATCGATGACAGCCTTGTCCCGCGCATGCGCGGCCGCGGCGGCAAGCAGGGCGCTCGTCACAATGAGCTGGGCCGTCCGCACGGCTCGCGCACGGGAAGTGCTCGGCCTCCGGTGTCGCGGCACGAAGGCGGTGATCGGTTGCAGGTCCGAACGCATGCGAGATCCCGAAGGAGGGAGATACTGGCCTACGATAGCATCCAGGGCGGCAGGTGGAAACGCGCTGCGTCGACGGCGATGAAGCTGCAGCGCAACTGCGGTCGAGTTTCCGTGGCGAACGGTGTCGCGTATACATCCGCACCGCCTTCAGAACGAGAGAGAGAAACGATGAGCGTTGCCGCGGCCAGCCCCTCCATCAGTTACGATGACTTCCTGAAAGTGGACATTCGCGTGGGCACGATTGTCGAGGCGGAGCCGTTTCCCGAAGCGCGCAAGCGCGCGATCAAGCTCCGGATTGATTTCGGTGGCGACATCGGCGTCAGGAAAAGCTCGGCGCAGATCACGAAGCACTATGCACCGGAGACACTGGTTGGCCGGCAGGTCGCGGCTGTCGTGAACTTCCCGCCCCGGCAGATCGGCAAGTTCATGTCGGAGGTCCTGACGCTCGGCTTCCCGGATGCCGACGGCGACGTCGTGCTGATCGAGCCCGAACGCGCTGTGCCCAATGGCGGACGTTTGTTTTGAACGCGCGTCGCTCCGCGCCGCATGCGCAGGTGCTCGCAATCGCGGGGCTTGGAACGCGCAACGACGTGAGAACTGTTGCAACGATCTGCAGGGATGTGAAGAATTTGTAAGATTTCCGCCGCACGAGCGCCGTTGCGAGGCCATGTCGGGCGCCTACATGTCCAGGCAATGCAACCCCGTGCGGAGGATATCCATGCAGATGACGACCGGACTTCAGGACGCCACGCAGGTACGCGACGAGACATACAAGAGCATCATCGAGCAGGCGAAGGCCCAGGCTCGGCGTTATGCGTCGCTCGACACGAGGGAAGGGCGCACCGCCGCCGTCGCCGTGCTGCGCTTCGCACGAAGCCTCCGCGCTCGCCGCAATCGCCTTCACGCGTAGCTTCAATACCAGCCACGAAGCAAAAACCCCGGAGCTCTGCTCCGGGGTTTTTTGCTGAGTCAGCTACAGGACGCATCAAAGTTTACGGGCGTAATTCTTGTTCACATACTTTGTAATATAGGTAGCTAAGCCTTGGCCATCTGTCGCGAGGGACTTCAAGATGTTCACCTGTTCGCCACCCGGGCGAATACTATCGTACTCATAACCCTTGCCACCCTCGAACCACACACGAATGAGCGCAGGGCCAAATTCATAAAAACGCACAGGTGAATTACCATTCAAGTTCCGATAAGGGATGCGGCCTAATTTTTCCATGTGCTGCTTCCTCAGCCGACCGCAACGCGTCCTCGACGTGGATTGGTTGGTTTCGTTGCCAATACAAAAAATCCAGGGCATCGCTCGGCCGTTCTTCGGTTGAGAATATTTGCGCTGTCTAGCTCTTCACCAGAACGTCTTTCATATTACCCCATGCGACCAACGCATTTTCTGGGCGAAATTCAGCGTGGCGACGAAGCATAATAGCGATCGCTTCTCCAGCCGGATGCATCAATGACTCCGCAATTTCCCGCGGTCGCCCTGAGAGAATATCATCTCGATCAAATTCCACCTCCCGGTCGCTTAAAAAGCGGAGGAATAACAATCCAGCTTGATACAGATCGATACGGTGGTCTAGCGGCCCAAACTCTTCAGGATCACTTGCTTCGGGCGGAAAGCAGTCTTCATTCCAGGTGGCGCCGGGTTCAATCGATCCAATTAAACGTGTTTGACCGAAATCGCCCAATTTGAAGTCAATTGCTGACTGGTGTGCCGGAAGCAACGCATCGTATTTGCAATGGAAGAGAACGTTGCCTGCGTGAACGTCGCCGTGAACAAGTCCACGAGTGTGCATGTAGTGCAGCGCATGCAGCACCGCCTTGCACAAAGCCGGAAACCACATTTCGCGGCTTTGGAGAGCTTTTCGCAGGTGGGTGTGAAGAGAAGACGCACATCTCTCCGAAATTATATAGTAGGCGCCTTTATAAACGAAAGCGTCGTGCACGTGCACAATATGAGGAGATCTTGCAATGTTAGCCGAAACGATCTCTGAGACTGCTCGCGCCTCCATCTCCTGCTCATCGCCCACAGGTCTCAGGACCTTGGCAACAAGGTCGTGCCCCCAGTCGTCAGTGCAATGAAACAATCTTCCAAAGCCGCCGCCAGCGAACTCGCTCCCGATAACATATGAAATTTGCGTGTCCGAGCTGATGATCTTGTCGCCAGCTTTCGGCAGGGTAAATGGGTGCTGGCGATTAAATGCGTTGATCTGTTCCAAATTCCACATGGCATCCCCACAGATGGCATGGATCTATGGCGTTCATGATTCGAGAGATGCGTGAAGTGGTTATCGTCAGTTATCCACGAGCCAGCTCTCAAATAACAAAAACCCCCGGGTTTGCTCCGGGGGTTCTTTGTTTGCAGAGAGCGCTGATCGCGATCAGTTATCCAGGAAGCTCCGGAGCTTCCGGCTCCGGCTCGGGTGCTTGAGCTT